>JACJUY010005372.1:0-23427 GCA_014220935.1 Platorchestia sp. MABIK | reverse complement strand
ACTTATCTATTCAAAACCTCTCGCTTAACATAAAGTTATTTCTTGTACCTTTATACATTTTAATTTAATTTTCTTTCAATATCCCTGCATCAATTTAAATGTGTTAGCGGTGTCCATACCATGGTAGATACTCAGAAATTGGTAGGAAATAAGAATACAATGTAAAATTTTAACAATCTCGGCGTATGAAGTATTGGGATTAGCTGAAATTAATGTCTCACATCAATGGATTACACTCGAGCGAAAAAATGTTACCTTTTGAAGGAAAAAGACTCGGTATTGAGTTGCAATAAATGAAACAAATTTTTAAATAAAATTATTTTTTGTAAATTTATGGTAAAATTTTCCGGTAACTGAGTAGATTCCAATGTTATGCAGTTGTTAAGTAAAGAATTCTGTTTGAATTAGAATTTATTTTAATAAGATTTTCCATGTTATACTGTGACTCGGGCTTACTTAAAGTTAGCTTATAAAAATATTTTTTTTTCTGAAATCAATAATATGCTGAGGACTAATCTAGAAATCTGAGCTGGCTCCAGATGTTAATTTCAGTTTTTCAGAGGTAGAAGATTTTTCCCGTTATTAAACATGCCCATTGTGAATTTTTGGCAAGTAATTAGAAAAATTTTGTTTCATGTTTTGAAATAAAGGACATCATACATCGAAAGCTCACCCAGAGGATTGTTTACTTGCTGTACTCTTTTTCCAACACAAGCCGAAGTTAGACCGAATTTTGCCATAATTTGCTAATTAATTTTGTTAGAAACCTTAAATTCCTTTTTAATTAGGTTAAACCTAAAAACTTTTTCCTGAAGAAAAACTTTAAAATCCAGGGATGTTACAACAAATATTTAACTTAATTCCATATTCGTATATGGATGATTTCATGTAGGTTTAAAAGGTAAATATATGTAATATGTAACATACATTTATATATTATAAATATATCTAATATATATATATGGGTTCCGACTTCCTAGTGAGAGTTATAATTTAACACAAAATGTTTCACGCAAGCACGAACAGCCCCGCTTGTGCTTACAAACAGCGACCTCTCCTGAGTTTCTTGCAACTTCAACTAGACAGCAGAAACTTATCTCTCTAGTTGATAGCTTCCAATTTTTCTGAACGTGATTCACCCATATTCGCAGAATTGTGAGTATCAAAAAACTTTTAAACCATAAACCATTCAAAGTTCGGAGATGTATGGGAATTAGAACAGCATTCTAAATCATTGTTGCAAAATTTCTGTTTTCATGGATGCTAGATAATTAGCGTTTCATCATAGGCCTTGACGCCTGATTAATTGTGTGCGTGGATAGTGGCTGTGGAAAAATTTCGATTTGATTCTCAACATCTTAGAATATCATTCCGAAAAATTTAACAGAAAATATTCGTGTGCAACAGTACTTTCCAGAGGAGATGCTTTTATTTTAGCATCATTGTAATTTCATTTGATGTGTGTTAGTTTAAAATGCAAGTAAGGTATTGAGTGCGTAACCATTAGATTTAGAACTCTTTTAAAATAAGAAAAACATAAGTATTCGGATTAATTGCAAAAAATTGAGCCTGAGTGCTGCAAAGTCACTGTTGAAAGACGGAAACGCTGGTAAACTGATAGATAGCGTGAAATCAAATCAGAGGGCAGCAAAGTTAACGCTTAAAAAAGAAAAATCCAAGTAAACTGACTGATTGCGTAGGATTAAAGCAAAGTTTTACAAAGTTGATGTTTAAGAAAAAACATTTGTAAATTGAATGCTTACGTTAAATCAAGCCAGAGGAGAGTAAAGTCACTATTAGCTGGTTAGGTTGGTTCCTCAGAGGCACCAAATTGGTCACCAATGTGCGACTTTCAAGAACTGAAAACGATTCAATTTAATCGTCGTATCATCATAGGATTATTAGAAAATCTACTTCCCTGAGATTTGAATGTCATACGATCCTCAAATTGTGTATCTGGCCGACGCCACCTATAGTATATATGGGTTGAATTTATTGATTCAACTCATTTTGGGTATAATTAAATAAAAATTCTGCTTTTTCATTGAAAAACAAAATCTTGAGTTGCAAAACTTTTGCTTTTCACTTGATGATAAACGAGGCTTGCAATCGATAAAAATCCCGGTTTCCAGGGGATGAAATCCTTGGTTCTGAGTTAGAAACCTACATACCTCTGCATACAAAAGACATGATTATAATATTATTTCAATTATAGTAATTGGTTTACACCAGCACAAATGAAAAGTTATAGGTATGCACATTTACATGGAAATTTTCATTTTAAACTCCAGGAACAAAATCATAGTTTTTCTTCTTTGAAAATGTAGAAGTTTATCGTTATTATATTTTATTTGTATAAAAACGCACTAAGTTACGCATCATAACGACACTCTCTATAAATAAGAAATTTTGCAGCCGCACCTGAATAGGTTGGAAATTATATTGTGCTCAGGGAACTGGGATTTTTCGTAATAGAAATCCTTCATTTGTTGGTGCACCGTGAATGACAATCATTATAGAAAATTATCTTTCCTCATCTGGTGTTCATTTTGAGAGTTTCAAACAACTCAATGCCGCACAAACACTTTAAAAAAAGTCCTACAACCATGGTCAGAGAATTTTGGCCAAATGCATTGTCCAGACAGCTTTCACACGTCTCCTTGTCTCTAACCAAATTGACAGAACAAAGTTAATATTCAAGACATGTTTTCTTCAACAGACACAGCTCAAAAATATAATGGACTCACGCTGCCTAACATGTGGCATTTTCGAAGATAAAGTAGCTCCTGATTATAAAATGACTCATTGAAGAAAAATTTCTACAAACTTTTAAACAAACATTTTACATGTAAAGGGTGGATCAATTATAAATGTTTGACAAGAACATCAGAGGAAGATATTGCCTGCTTAGAGACACCAGTGTTTTCATATACAGGCCCGAAGGCGAAATAGAATGTAATATTGACATTCGACAGTGGAGTTTTAAAGAAATGATTTGTTTAGCACGTAAACATTTTCTTCTATAAGCGTGTTCAGAAAAGTCTACGGACACAACTACAAATATTTAACTTACTGCTGCAAATTCAGTTAGTTATGAAAAGAACTGGATTACGAATTTAGTTGGCTACACGGAGTATGAAGAAGCAACACTCTGTTTGAATTCTAGTAAAATGATACTTGTTGTAAAATTCTAAAATTTCATCTTCTAAAACCAAATTTTGCAATTAAGAATACTTGCAATAATTGTACAATAATACTGCAGCACAAAAAGTATCATGTACAGACATGGGGCTCAAATAATATTCATATTTATTCGAGCATTCAACCCACATTCATAAGCTAATTTAGTAATTTCCTATGCTCTGATTCACCTCATTTTTGAAATTTAGATTCCAGATTCAGACCACTCACATTATCTCACTCGAGGCGTGCAAAGCACTAATTACTTTAGCTTCATATCAAGACTTGCTTTACGATCCTCAATTGCAGCTTCACGATGAAAAGCATTTAATCGCTGGGGTCTTAATTTTGCATTGTCTAATTTTTTCTTTGTTTTAGCTAGTTCAGCACTTTTTTAAACTCGAGCATTTGCTTGATCATCAATCAAAATGATTTCTCTGTCACTAATCCTTTTGATTAATTTTTGCTTATCTCTTTTTCTCATCAGCTAATTTTCTAATTGATGTTTTTTAGATATTGTAGATTTAGTGATTCATTTCATTTGCTTTGATTGAAAAATGAAATTGAACATTGCGCAAAAAAGTTTTACTCTTCTATGCGAATGCTACAACTTTCATCAAAATTAATCTAGTCATTATGAATGCTACTAAAAAACGCAGCTAAAATACTTTTTTCAGCTCTGATGAATAAGGCGTAAAGGACATCGGAAGATTTGCTTTCTTTTATGAATTCAGTTTTTACGTATGATAACAAAAGACTGATGAGACAAATTGATCACGCTTTTTAAAAGCACACACTAGTAACAACGGACTGAAAACACAAAGAAAACAGACTTAGAACGCAGACCAAAAACACGGACTGAGACCGTAAAATGGGAATGAAAGCGGAGAAAAGGTAACCGGAACACAAACAGAAGATCAACATTCAGCCAAGCGCATGAAATGCTCGGATTAGGAATTTGATCTTTTTAAATACAGCGAGAGGGAGTGGGTTTTGTTGCAGAGCTTTATGTGCGATAAATTGGCATTTATTGAACACCTTACTCTCTCACACTCACCAGAAAAACAATTCTCAATCATTTCCGGTACAGGAGAAAAGTATATGCTGAATCCCTAGAGATTCCAATAAAATTCGGAAATGGATCTCAAAAGATTTAAAGTTTCGGGGTCACTCATTCGAAGTCTCTTTTGCGTAAACTTCTTTCACGAAACGCTTACCGGCATCAGAGCTTGTTATGATGGTCTTTGCGTGACAAAAACATACGAGACCTGACAAATTTACATTTGTGTTTAGCTTAAACTTCAAAAGAAGTAAATGGATTAGGACATTTTGGAGTAACTTTGCACTAAAGTTTTTCTCATAGAAATGAAAACTCTCATGCAAGTTTTAGTGGTCGATTTAGGTACAATAGCCGGTGCTTGGAGAGCAGTTTTGGCTGGAAAATTTTGAGAGAAATTCATAGTACATTTTGTTCATAATAGAAGCGTGAAACCATGTCTCTAAGTTATCTAAGCTAAAGTTTAGCAGTTTTAGTGCCTTTTCAATCTAATAAAATATGACAACAGCAAACGTCTACAGTCCAGCACATTTTCGGAGAAAGTGATTTGCGATTTCCTCCTAGAGCTAAAATACAACATTGGATGGTGTAGCAGCATGGAGTTGAAATTCGGCGTAGTTTGGGGGCATGAGTATCTGAGTGGGAATTATCAAGAGTTTCATTGCATTGTAACATCAGGTTTTAACATTTAACTTAAATTTCTTCCTACTGTGCCTGCATTCCACATCATATTTTCATCAATGAGTTCAATGTCGTTTTATTGCTTCACTGTTCATGTTATTAATTTCATCAGTCTGTCAAGTCAAAATTATGATGAATCCGATCACCTTATTTGTTATCGAGTATTTCGATTCTGTTCAGCCTGAATATAGGTGTTTTTTTAAACGCACAATGCAATTTCAAGAGAATATTTCATCACTGCCAGATCACTCAGGTCAGGAGCAGGGAAATGTTTCATTTTCGGACGCCGTTTGGACATTGTTAGAAAATGCTTTAGGAACGTTCACTTCACAATGCCTTTTACAACGTCAAATAGTTTTCACAGTTTCAAACGAATATCTTTGACGTTCAGATTCAGTATTCAGCATCAGTAACTAGGTTTTGTCAATTTACTTAGACAAAAATTATCAAGTGAAAGTTGTTTGGGCTACGTCTGGCTCACATAGTTGGGCTTATGTTTTGAAGCGTTTCTCGAAACCTTTATTTATAGCTCCCGGAGAGCAGCAAGTTGCCTTCAAGAGTTAAGAGTTCAAAAGTTAACTTTTTGTATGTGATTTAGGCTTGTCATTACTTGTGTTGCACCAAGTGAAGGATTTCAACTATGATAGATCAGAAAGAAAATCCAAGAAAAATGTGGATCAAGGCCATAAACGATTGCATTACCTTCAAAGTTTTCCCTACTTCAAACTCCATTTAATATAGTAGCTATTTTGCTCTGAAATGTATACAGGAGAGTACAATGTCTCTTTCGACAGTATGAGGTGCATTCAATTTACATCAGTATTGAAGCGGAGTAACAAAAAATTTACCTTGTTCACACTTGGCATTTCAACTCTTTCAAACTAGTCCCCTTCGGAAGGCACCCACTTAATGCTGCGGTGTTTCTGTTGATGGAAGCGTTCCTGCTATTCGTTTTCTGAAGCACTCTGCAGCTGCTTCATCGCATTCACTTGGATGTCCTCACCGCCTCAAATCCTCTTCCTTTTAGGTGGGATTTGACTGCAGAATGCGGCCTTTATGACGAACAATGTTGACGTTTTGAGACGAACAGCTCTGTGCAAACGCTCCGAATCGTTTCAGCAGTATTTCTTGTCTACTGTCGGCCAGGTGGAACATATTCATGATGATCAATACTCTTGAAGTCGAAAAAACGGCCACTAGTTTCTTCACAGTTATTCGACTTTTTCGGGGTTTTCTTTGATCTCGGTGATATTGGGGTTTTCCTTCGTGAACACTAGCCTTGGTTTCAAGATCATTGCCGTAGACCTATGAGTCTAAATCATTATGACCATTTTAGAAAAGAAGTCATTTTAAGTAAAATTTTGGGAAACTTTTTGTAAATTTTCGGTTAAACTTTCTGAGTCATACGTGGTCAATATGACGGCCTCACGCTAGTGACCTTCCTTCCATGCACTACTGTCAAGAGCGGAGAGGATTCGGGATTTAGGAACTTAGAGTGTGTAGCTCCGCTGGGACAAAGATCAACTTGTGCTAATAGGCTTTACTCTGTGTATTTTAGCTCCGTCGTGATCGCAGTTGTCATAATACGTATTGCTGCCAACGAGGGAATAAAACGGAAGATTATCGTAAGAATATTTCGTCAACGTCTTAAATAGAATGAGTGAGATTGAACTCTATAAACTCTCACATGTTTTTAGTGGATGAAAAACGAGTGAATTTAAGTTTCTATAATAATTATCAGGAATTGCTCACTGCGAGTGACGATTGCAAAATAAATAAATAAAATAAACAATGTGTTGATAAAAAATTAAATATGCCTTATTTTCAGCAATGAAAATATACTGTTCATAGCTTGAAATTTGACAACAGGAGAACTTCATTATCAAAAGGAATTTTGATTCTCGTGTCGAAACTTAGTTCCTTGAAGTTGAGTGTCCATTATGCGATATTTACAATGAATACGGAAATTCTGAATGTAAGCCCTTGTTCAATTTCCGTCGATTTGAGAAGCCAAAAAGTTACCATGGTTCCTTAATTCTCTCTAGTCTTCGGACCCTCGGCATTTCCAACTGCCCTGAAATATTGAAATCCGTTGTTGACTTCAGTTGGGGGCGATATCGTCCGGGGCTTGCATTCTGCCATGACTCTCATTTCTTGAGAGTTGTGTTTAATTCTGCTCTCGTTTTATCTCCATTCTCATGTAAACTGCTGATGTTTTTTTATTCTTGAAATTTTAAAACTGACCAAAAGAAAGTCAAATTTCAATGAATTCCGCATCTTTCTAGGGTACGCTAAATTTGCCTAGTTTCCAGTTGACCAGGTTCATATATTTTTTTTGGTTATTCTATCAACATTATTTTCTTTGTCTGCCGTTTGACTGAGACTCTGAAGTTTCATAATTCGTTCAAACTAAATTTTTTTCAAAAACAGAATTCTTAAAACGTACATTCAAATCAAAATCCCAGAACACTTCATTAGAGTTTTCAAGCCAGATTTAATATAAGAAAAATGTTCCTCTCATTTTTAGCACACATCTCCTTGGCGTGTTTTTGCGCACAATGAAGCCTTTGTAATCACGACGCTTTGAGCTGATCCTGTGTTTCAAAGCTGAGGCAATCGAGCTAAAACCGCGGGGCTTCTGAATGCATCAGAGAGCTCACTTCGATTCCTCACTGTCTCTGACATCAAACGCAGCTTTACACTGTGACACCGATGAGCCTTGTGCGTTTGTGTATCACGCGCAACCTTCCCTTTCATGAGATATTAAGTCTGGATAAATGAGTCCAAATGGTAACATTAATTTAAATTTAAAAAAACTAAGCGAGCAATAGGGGACGTACGTTGCTGCAGGTTCTCTTATCCATCGTCTTCATGACATGAGAAATATAATCCGTACTGCGTTAGAGAATTTTTGTGGAAAATTCAGGGAAGTTGGTGAGTTGGATGAGTTTTGGGTCTCTAGATTCCCTCAAGAACTCCTGAAAAATTTAATAACAGCTGGCTGTCTTTTGTGACCAGAACTTAGTACAGAACAGAAGTGCTACGTACAGCGCGGACTTTCGCATTTTTTCTAATGGAACAAACTCTTTGAGGTCGGCTTACTGAAGTCTTACTTGTCTGAGACTGATGTAAGGAAAATTTTAAATTGAATCTGAATCTTTGAGCGCATCTGATCGAATAAAAAGTTTTTTTCAGAGTATCATAGCTTTGAAAAAGGATAGGCTACTCTGCGGGATGTTTTAGTGACACGTGTATACGTGGTGAAAGTCTGGTAGAAAAGGACGAAACTTTTAAATCTAAGTTTTCGATCATGTATAGTCAGTTCTCTAAAAAACAATAGTCAAATTATTCGAGGAAACCTGGCCAGTTAGCTCATTTTTTTTTAAAACTGCCATGTTTTAGTGCGGCGACTACTTCATTACTTCTGATACCTTGAATGTCCGGTCTCTTAAATACGCAAATAAAATATAACTCAAGATAGTTCTCATTGTCGTAACAGAGATGTGAAATTTCATTTATTTGAAAGATCAATGTTTTGGACAACTTTACTTAACGATCAAAACGAAATTCCCGAATTTTATTTTTCAAAAAACTCTAACATACACCGAGAGATGGAATGAACCACCGAATTTTCCATTCGTACAAAATGAAGCAAGAAAAGATTAGGCTCTGCTTTTCTTGTAAAGAAACGGAAACAAAAATGAAACTCTTATGCTTTTCTCACTAAGGGAAGGAAATAAAAATGAAGCGCAGGCCGATTTTATTCTTGGGAAAGGAGATAAGAAATGAAACTCCAAAGCTTTTTGCTTTCAAGTAATGGATACAAGAGATTATATTACCAAGCTTTTACCTTCTCACAAAAGGAAACAAGAAAATAAACTCCTGCGCTAATTTTTTTTTTTTCTTTTTTCGCTGTTCGTTGCACAGCAACTGAGTGCATGTAAATACTTATATGTGTCATGTCTGCAACTCTGCAGCCTACCATGATGGATGGTTGGGATCGAAGGATAAATATCACTTTGCCTAAGTACGATATTCATTTGAATCTTTTATGAAATAATCAGTTTCTTTAGCTACTCGCTTCACTAAAGGAACCTATTTTGCATTTAGAAATAGAATAAAAACTAATGACTGGCGATTTTGGGACGTTGGGACAAGTTGTGTTTAAACTGTTCGCAAAATTATAAAAAATCTCATTCTGATTTCTCACAAAAATGGCTCTCAATCTTCCTAATGGCTACTCAGGAACTAAAATATCAATTTTTATTTGTGCTATTCAATAACTACTATTAAATCACACACACATCCCTGACACTTATTGCACCCAAATCAATAATGAGCCTTGATTTGTCAATTTCAACTGCATTCATAAGGCCAACTTTGAAAAAGTGCTAATTTCAGCGTCATAATGAGGAATTTCAAACTGAGATACACGTCCAACTCATTCTGTGTTGAGTTTTCTTAAGCCTGAACTCTCTCACAGCTCTCTCCTGCAGCGCTCTCTCACACCGCTCTCTCACAGCACTCTCTCACAGCACTCTCTCACAGCACTCTCTCACAGCACTCTCTCACAGCACTCTCTCACAACACTCTCTCACAGCACTCTCTCACAGCACTCTCTCACAACACTCTCTCACAGCACTCTCTCACAGCACTCTCTCACAGCACTCTCTCACAGCACTCTCTCACAACACATTAGTCTCAGCATCGATTACATGCCATAACGACGTCAGTTTTATTTAGAGTTCTCGTCAGTTTTATCTAGAGTTTAGAGCTTTCAAAAAAGTAATGAATTTTTTGAGCTATTCAGATGTGTACAAAATATTCGGCTGCAGTGAGCCAATTTTCAAAAAATTAACGTTTGTAAAGTTTATATGGGATTTAATTAGGTATTAGAGTGGCATTTGTATAACAATTTTACAGTTTGATCACGTTCTTTTTCAGATCGTACGATCAGCTCTAAAACCCAACAGTGTTCATATCTGTGTCCTCTACTCGTGAAGAGGCTGTGGTACAGGCGTACAATTAAGTCTCTCTTCGAAGAAAGGTAGTTGAATCAAAATTACGAATAATTTAATTCTTGATAATATTCTATCTCAACATTCAACAATACTTACTTAAGACGTTCTCACCGTCATCCCTAATTCCTTACGTAACAATGATATATACAGAAAAAAATGGTTCGCCCCATATCAAATCGTGCTGCCAAGATGTTCAATTTTTCTCTATCTAACACTAAAATTATGACACGACTCATGGAAACACATACGAAGACCAAAATAAATAGAAAATGACTATAATGGAATAAGATTGCTCAGATCAAAGTAAAAATATTATACACTTGTTCAGAATAAAATATGCAGCAGGAACGACTCACGAACTTGACAGCTTATTGAAAATTATGCACTAACTTATACTCTGTAATTTTACTCTGTAAATATTAGCATGTTGCAAACCAAAACTTTACACACCATTTTGGCACTGATTTGAAACAGAAAACTTGACGACAATTAGCCTCATTACTTTGTTCGCTGTATGCTCCTATTACACTGCATGATTGTCGTATAAATACGAGGTCTTCGTTTTTGGAGGTAAAACAAATTATTTCACAGAAAATTCATTTTAGAGTCCGGCACCGCTATCAGAGATAAGGAACTTAGCAAAATTTGTTTTTAGAACTCTTTCAAAACTTTTTCTGGCAGTATCAGAAATGAAACCATCGAGTATTCTAGATACGCTCACATGCAGAGGCAAAAAAGTATCTACAGCGCTTTTTGATTTCTTCATCATTTTCTTGTGACTGCAGTAGCATCGGAGCGCTCCTCTGTACATTCAAGTCTCGAGGGTATCGAGACCCGCATGTTGTTTACGACGGAGTAAACTCTTCAGATACGAGCTCGCTTTCCTGCACGTCCACAGAGACATGAAATTGAATTTTGTTCCGGCGATCGAAGAGTTTTCTCATGCAGCCGTCGTTTGACGATGGCTTAAACATCGCTTTTGTCGGTAGTCACGAGCAGAGTGTTGAACTAGAGCTGCTATTCACGGGCGGTTTCTCGCAGCGTGTGTGTGTGGAGCACGGGCACCTATTTTCATTTTAAACGAATGCTAACGCTGTGTTGTACTGTGATGAATTACTCTCTAGCGATATTTCTTCAAGGTGATAATACGCAGTTACATTTTATACTTTCAAGCTCGTGTAGCTTTTCTCCGATACAGATCGTTGGTTTATGTGTAAAATGCAGTTAAAAAATAGCTATGGTGCATGAGGAAATTATCCTACGTAACTAAAAATGATCATTTTTCACCCTTTTTGAGCAAGTAGACATCTATGGTTGAATGTTGTTTTCTGGAATTTACAAACTCTACTTCGTTGTGCATATTTTTGGATGGTGACTACGAACGAAATTCTGCCGTGCGATTCTGCACTTGCGACTGCAGACAGGCATCAGCATGCTTGGAGTAGAGCATCCATGTAAGTTCCGGTCAAAGCACATCGCGGTGGGCAACTTAAGATTGTGAAAACTATCGTTCTAATAGCGTACACGACAGAATAAATTCAAAAAGTTCTGTTAATGAAGGAGAAACAAATACAAATGTCATTGAATCTGCAAGGCCTGATTCCATTCTTCTTATTTGACTGGCAATATTCCCTTGCTAGACTACTCGCTCAGTCAGAATTGAAAGCGTTTCAAAATCAAAGGAAATGCACCTGACAACTGCCAATAGAAAGAGTTTTCCGCAGAAGAGTTTTCCGAAGTTGTCGACTTCCTCCAAATATTTTCTTTCTTTTGATTGATTTTGGCACGGCTTTGAAGCGATCCTTACAAAACAGCCTCACATTATATATACTAGTCTACCCCATTCATTTATTTGAAATAAGAAAGAAAGCGAAATGAAAGAAAGGCCGTAAGAAATAAAAAATTCAATCTCTCGAAAGTTGATGAGGTCGAGTGCACACGGCCCGTATCACAGATTCACTCATCACACTCTTTCGGGAGGCTTCGGACAGACCGACCGACGGACGGACGCGGCTCTTATTATAGTATAGATGTGTGATTTTGTGTACCACATTGCAACATTTATTTGGCTCGTAAACTGTGAGCAGGGTGAGAAATGAACCGTGAACAGTATTTAAAGAGATCGACCTTATTGTGATAAGTACTCCACCTCAACACAACACATTTTCTCCCATATAATAGAACCGTTTGAGTTCACGTGATGATACACAAATCAATTCTGTAAAAATTAATTGGGGAGTGAAACTCAGTAATCAAAAACAAGGGAAGTTATCTGTTCAATAATGAAGAGGTCATTGACAGCTCGTCAGTAAACTCATCGGATGTGCTTTCACGATAAATCTGGAACAAAAGAACCCAAATTTCATACCATGATGATGTGTCCGAACAATGCTTTGATTTAACAAGAACTCGAATCAAAAATGAGTACATTTTTCAGATGTTTGAAGTTTCATTTCAAGAATTCGAAGAGTCAAAGAGAAGACGTTAAATAGTGTAGGTTATTGAATTGAAGGGTGCTTTCCCTTGAATACAGCAAATATTTACAGATGAGGCGCTGGTTCTGATAGGGGCAGTGGGAATTACTTACCATTGTTAAATAAAAAGTATTTATCAGTACAGTTACTGTGCGTCATCACCCACAAAATAGCTGTATTTGGATGCGTTAAAAAATTTGACACACAGAGTACAAAATTTGAAATAATTTTATAAACGTGGGACTTTGAACTCAAACCTTGTTCTGTGGTAGTTGTTCCGCTGAGTGACGGAATTTCCACGAAGTGAAGTATTCTTGAACAACAGCTCTTTGTTATTTAGCGGTAGTTCCTAAAAATAGACTCAATGTTATCGTCAGTATTCCGAGAATTTAATCGCTGCAAAATCAAAGCGTGGAATTTAATACTCTTTCTCATCGTGATATAAAAGTGAAGCTATTCAAAATGAAGGTAATAGCAAAGACTATCGATTTAAATGACATTTTTGTTAAAAACGAACGTTTAGATCCCTACGGTCATCATCAGCGGATATCTGAAAAAATATACGGAAAAATACACATTCATAAATTGAAGAAAGACCACCCAAAAAACGGTTAAATGCTAAACAGGAGCTATTTTTAAGGGGTGTGACGACTGCATATCGCTCAGATCGGGTCTTAAGCAGCTAATGATGAGGGATTCGATAATACGTAAATCAGTGACTGAGTTAGCAGAACTTAAGATGGAAAAGTCCTACTGCAGAACCGGAGATTTACACTGATCTGAATGAATTCGTCATCTAAGTGAGGTGGCTTGCTTAATGGATTACCGGTTCTGAAACATTTGCCAATATGCTAAAAATAGTCCACATCTAAGTGCACGTGTGGTAGAACCAACATACACCCACACGTTGGGTAACAGTATTTATACACAATAGAGGAGAGCATAGACAGAGGTAGTTTATCCGTGAATGTAAACAGGGTACTGATTCTAAAATTGTTCACTAATATAATCTGGAGGTCCACACACGTCAAACATTTCATCGTGAGAGAGCGTACTTCCTTCTTCTGCTTCTCCGACTGGAAACCAAAGAACGGCATCGATACGTAATGTTTCTTTTTCTGCTACAATATAATTCTGCTACGAGTTTTTTGGTTTCTATCAGTTGCCGAATACATCTGCTGAGTAAATGAAGCGGATAGCCATTGCTTAAAAAAAATCATTCAAGAAATTCAAGCTGATTATGCAATGATAAATAATTGGAACTAATATCATATGCCAGGAACAATAACGTCTCGATACAATTTATTTTAGATTGTAACGGACAAAAAACTAAAAAAAGACTTAAAACCATGCCGGTAAACGTATATTTTTTATAAACAGAAGAGAAAAAGTGTTATTTGTGCTCTGCACCAAACAATCTAAAAAAAGCAATTTATCGTTAGCTTCGGTTTCCATGCTGAACTTAATGCTAGCATGCTTTGTGTTAATGTAGTCAAGAAATAAACTGGCATGTGTCGGACCACGAAATAAAACAAAGGTGTCATCAACGTACCTAGACTGGCTTAAAAGGAACAGGGCACTCCGAGAGCCAATTTTGTTCATGATACGACATAAAAATATTAGCAAAGGTTGGCCCCAAGGGCTACCCCATGCCTAACCCTTCCATTTGCTTATAAAAATATACTATTGAAAAGAAAATATGAATGCCGAACTGCAAGGTCCAACAAAATTTTGAAAACAGTTCTGCTCATTTTGTGTCCGATATTTTCTACATTAAACAAGTACTGCAAACAAATGTCAATGGTTTCGGTCAATGGAATGTTGCTGAATAAATTTTCATCAAATGAAGCCATGTACAGCTTGTCGGCGTTGCGAGCAGTGGAGATCACCTTAGCAAATGAATATGAATTAAGTACACTGTATTCGTTGGTAGCCAATGGGTTCAGAAAAGGTACTGAACATTTTGAAAAATCATAAGGAGTCTAAATGCTGCAAATATTGGTCTCAGTTGAAATTTTGTTGCAAAGTCGGCTTTATGCACCTTAGGTAGCCCGCATAGAATTCCAGGACCGGAACCACTGACGTACAGATTACTATATACTGCTTGAGCGATAACAGAAGAATTACACAGTTTCCTAGGGAAATTATTGATTTTATCCTCAATCTGTAGCACATGATTATGAATAGGGTCGATAATTTCTCGAAATTTACTGCGATCGGATATAATTTTGATCATTCCTTCTTGATACCGTGACTTGCCCAGTAAGACAACCCCCCTACCCTTAATTGTCTGGTTTTGTCACAACCACATCCTTGTTCCTAGCAAACAATTTCAGAAGAGTCATATCTTGCTTTCCAAATATTGCAGAAGAAATTTTGTATGATTCAAAGTTGTAAAAATACTTAAGTGACAGTGATTTCAGGTCTTCAGTAAAATCAGTTAAAATCAGTCCTGATGATAACCTTAGGGGTCGAAACGTTCGTTTTTAACAAAAATGTCTTTTAAATCGATAGTCTTTGCTATTACCTTCATTTTAAAGTTGTGTGGAGCTATACAACCTAATTTGATACATGAAGCTATTTAGGGAATTTCAAATTTATGGCTTAGCTGAATTATAAAACAATGTATTTTTCTTTTCATTGCTCGATCAGTTTGAAATTTTAATCAATCATCATTGATATTTTCATTGATGAACCGGCAGCTCGCTGAGCTTTGAATATTTCTATAGTCGTAGTGACTAATTAGCGAGTGTCGGGCATCAAATGACTTAGCGCGCGTGTTTTAGGAGCATAAATTGTGAATTATTTCCCTTTTTCGCGGCTCTCCGAGGGGAGTAAAACTATTTTAGGTGTGGAGATCGGCGCTCGTAGGGAAAAGATGCGAGGTTACGAGAAGGATAGGCAAGCCTTACTTTTGTTGAAATAGAATAGGTTCTTATTTTACTATTGACCATTTTTTTGGTTCATTGCTCTCCTGTTTTTCAGCACCTTCTAATTTCTTCTTCAAGTTTTTATTATCACATGAACTTACTTATCAACGTGCTGTTTTTATAGGCGCATGGGATCTTATGGGGAAAAACATTTTGTGCATATGTTCTCCATTCCCTCAATTCCTTGCGAAACGGTTCCTTCCTCTTTCCTCTCTTCGGGACACCTTTGTCGTGGTTACGGAGGTTCAGTTTAACTCCTGATTCTGCTGTGAGTTTTAATTTTGCAGCTGAAGAACAAAATGATGCCATAAAGTATTCTGAAATTGCAGAGAGCTTGCAAACATTTATGTTCGTTGAATTTGACGAGACGCAGTAAATTTCGAAGTGAAAATTTATTGCGTCATTCACAGTCAGTCCTTCAAAATTTGACATCAGCTGATAACTTAAGTTGAACTCTTCCTCGGTCGTAACGAAAAGAATTTATTATTTTTGCTTATTTTAACTATAGTAGAAAACTACACTTGTTATTTCAAAATAATCTCTTGTTGAAAATGGGCACAGCATTACTGCAGTTCTGTGCGGGAATAATAATGCAGCAATACAGACGCCACCAAGGCTTTGAGCGTCCTTGCAGTAATTCTGTCAGTTAACTCCTGTGATCAGACACGAACTTTAGTAGACATTATACAGTAGAGTCCAATGTTGACCTATTGTGTCTTCCTGTACTAGGGATTGCTGTATGGCGCATATAGTTTTCATGGTGCTAAATATCTAGTGGCTGCCACCGATATTTACTGTAGCCAGTCCTATTGGCGTAATATATTACTTAAAATCGACATCAAAGTGTCTTACTGCGCCAAACTGCACAAAATCATTGGAGGCACAGTCCCGATTTTTAACTGGGCATGAGATTGAAATTCGAGGATTAATGAGATCCTGCGGCATAGTCAGATTGAATCCGAGTTTAGATGTATTTTTTGACTAAGGTTTAAAGTTAATCACATCTCGCATGAAAGTGTTTCACAAGCGGCTGCGAGGAACACAATGCTAGCCTAATATAGCACTCTATTCTTTATACCTCAGCGAGACGCTCGTAGACCGGCATCTAACACTGCTCGGATAAAAAATATGATCTAATTCGTCTAAGTATGATCGTAAAATATGAGCTAATGATAAAAAATTACTTGATGACTGCACAAGTTTTGAAGGTAAAAAGTTTGAAGGCTTAATTGAATTCATTTCCGTATTCGTAAGAAGGAAAAATCTGACAAAATAGTTTCTACAAAAATTTCTTCCGTGCAATTTGAAGACAGCTGCTCAATTCAACATTTAATGTCGTGGATATCATTTTTTCTTTGAGGCCATTGAAATTCTCGCCAGCGCTTTCAGGATTTATGTTAGAATTATATTGAATAATTCAATGTGAAAGGAGCCGAGTTCTTGCTCTTTGATTCTGGTAGAGCCTCTGCGATCTTCTTTGCATTTCAGATGAAAAAATGGTCAGAGGAGCAGAAGCTGAGCTTCACACCAGAAACCCAAGCTCGGGTGGGAAACGGACAACTTGTTTCTTTTCGGCTGGGCCGAATTCTAACTCGTAGAAACCTTCTAATTTGTTATGCATTGATAGGAATTCCGGTGGAGATCCTACAGCTTTGGTGAAACCATTCTTCGCGCCACTCGAGCGTCCATTTCATCCGATTCTTATAGGATCGATTCCATAAAACGGATCTGCATGGCAAATCCAAATCGCTTTCCGAAATTGTGATCCCAGGAAAAGATAAATCTAGGGAAATTTTCAGCTTTGCTTAGTTCTGAGCGATGCGTTCTCGAAAGCATGTAGGGTTTTCAATCATTATTAGTGAAACATGTTTCAAGAAGTAAGAGAAAAGAAAAAAATTCATTTCCGAAACACGCAAAAATTCTGGGTCAGGATTGAATTTAATGTTGTCAACGATTTCAATAATTTCGTTGCCTGCCACGTATAAGTAAAATAGTAGATTTGAAGACGTTTTGCATGAATGAAATAGTGCTCGCAAATGCTTGGTTTTCGAGATATAGCATAAATAACGTCCAGGTAAGAATAGCATTAATGGCAGTTTCGATACGGCTCTTGCGGTGTATGGCGGATCCGGAACTTGCGCAGTCATTTTGACGGGACAAAACCATCGGTGTCGGTATGGCTAAGTTAAGTTATTTTAGGTTGGGTCATTTGACTAATCTAACTTTACCTAACCGCGGCAGTCAACGTAGAAAATGTCGTTCAAATTCTCAACATAATAAATGATTACCGCTTATTACCAAACATGACTGAATGCTGTCCCTCTCAGGAGGGTACAACTATTGTGTCTATGGGAATAAGCCCTTCGAGCGGAAAAATTTAATGCCCCAAGCTGAGTTAGGTAGGCCTTTTTTTGTTGAAATAAAAGTTTTTTTTGATTGATTAAAGGAACATCCTTTTTCGGTTCACTGCTGTCCTGTTTTTTCAGCACATACTGCTTTCTTCTATAACTTTCATCTTTTTTCCAAATCTTCCTTTCCAACTTCCTGATTCTATTCGGGTGGGATCCTGTGCGGGAACATATTTTGTGCATAGATTCCGCGTTCCCTTAACTCCATACTAAATGGTGCTTTCATCCTTCCTTTCTTTGAATTTCTTTGTTGTGCTTAGAGAGGCTGGAACTAAGTCATAATTATAATTAGTCAATCAGCTGAATGTCGTCATCAACGATGGAAGGCGTACGCTAGTTAAAGCTTGTTTACATGTGTGTAAATCTACAAATACACTACTGCAATTTTTAAAACGGGAACAAAAAGCGGTTTAAAAAATTACGAAGCTACCCGTAGTTCAACATTGTGAAATTTTGCATCACTGAAGAAAATTCGCCAACAAAGAGGTCCTGTCTCACTTAATTGAACGCTTGTGCAACAAATTCTAGTATCAAACACTGACAAATCACACAACAAAACATTCACTTTATAAGTTTCTCTCTTATAACCCTAAACAAATCTACATCCTCTTTATCTGTGTCATTGGATTTTCGCTTCTGTTGAAGTACCTTGAAAATAAATCTCAAGTGCTAAGTTTATGTAAAAAGCTAAATGTGTTAATTGTTTATTAGGAGAAAGAAATCTATTTTGCAGAACGTTAAAAGTTACAGAATAGTTATTTAACCCCTCGCCTAATGACGCCTAATCTCAGTGGAGGCCACTTATGCTAAAATTGCTCACTTGTTCTAGAATTACGTAAAAAAACGCACTCCGCAACTGCATCCGTCCGTCGGGTAGTTTGCGTACTTTGCTTGAGAATATTGATATTAAAATTAAATTCTCTGTCAATCAAACAAAACAAACAAAATATTTTGATACCGACATTGATTCAACATCGTCAACATTCTATAGATTTCGTCCTAATTCACGCGATCGTCGCTTAAAGCACCGCGGAGAGCAAAAACACAACTAAAATACAAATGATGTCCCTTCAGAGGCATGGCTATATTATTCGTAGGAATTAGCGTTCCAATGGGAAATTGTGTGGTCCACTCTGAGTTGAATGATAAGTAGGCCTTCCTTTTGTTGAAGTAGAATACATTTTTCTTCTCCGGACCATCTTTTTTTTCGGTTCAGTGCTCTACTGTTTCTCAGCATCACTACTTTCTTCTTCAACTTCTATCTCGTTTTATGAACTTACTTCCTAATTTGTTGTTTCTATAACGGCTTGTGTGGAAAAATTGGGGCACAGATTTGCACATTGTCACAGTTCACTTTGATCCCATCAAAATGACACCTTCCTCCTTCCCCTCTCCGTGACACTGCATTTGCTGTTAGGGTGTCTAAATTGAACTCATCTATTCTAATCTAAAATCAGAAATACATATAAGCATAAATTAAATTAAATTAACGTACTAAACGGTTATAGTAACTGCTCAACATTGAATTCTCCACACTTACGCACACTTATTCTGCTTATACACTTTCTCCCTCCATTCGCATGTTTTCGGGAAACATTCTTCAACCCATCCTAATAAATGGAGTAATTTTCGTTGAGACTCCCGTGTCACCTCGGTGCGGTGGCCGCAAAACTCCCGCTGTTCAGCCTCCCTACCTCTCTGTCATACGTCAATGTCCGCGGCAAGAAATTTTCTGCAGCAGCTCCAAGTTACTTCGACATCAGCTGCTGTGTCCATGCGTTCGCTTCGTCTCTTTGCAAAGGAAAAACAAACTCGGAGGCACACAATGCATCAAGGCCTGGGTAGTTTTCCAGACTTGCTTGAGCATCTATCATACTAGTGTACCCGCGCCGTCAAAGATGACGGGGGTGTTTTCAAGTTTGCGCTATAATTCTTTCCTGAACTCTGCTTTTAAATAAGATTCATACATGCGTGTCATTTCCTCCTTCGATTCTCTTCTAGCGTGAGTATTGTCTTTGAATGAATTTCAGCGAATATAAATAAGTTATTAGCCGTCATGCCCGAGCAGTTAAAACTAATTACTGACGGAAGGTATTGCTCCGAGTCTCGTGTAAGTTTATGACACAGAAATAGTTTTATTATGTATGTAAGCATAAAATAGAATAAATTGCCCTTGAACAACTTAAAATGTGACATAAGCTTATTTCTGATACAAGCATCATAACCTCCCTAATTTTCCGTAAATTAATCTTTCAGTAGCTGACACGAAGCAAATATTTTGATTTATACTTCATAAAAATGCCGTTGTGTACTTGTTTATTTATTCTGAACACATATCTAATATACTGCACCTAGCTCAGCTCCGTAGCTTAGACTCCCGATCCTGCAGTCATGCGTAGAGATATTGAGTATCATTCGTTCTACTGACTCGCATGGGTAGGATGCACGGGAGCTCCATTAGTCTTCACTGATAGTCAGGAAATGAATTACGCAGACGTAAACTGACGTGTAATTCTAATCTACAATTACCAACTTCGGTAATTTGTTAACGTGCTTCTTTGCACATTAGTTTTCAGAGAACTAGCTTATTACAAAGCAAAATTTAACGACAAAATTCGGGAAAAATTTAATCATGGAGAAGCAATAATTTTCTACTCGGCTACAATAACCGACGAGCTCACGTCGTTACGGCGTGTAAGTAATACCTTCGTATTTACGAGTAGACTGGTATAAATAAATTTTGATTCAATGAACGAGAGCTTGCAGTTATGTTTTAGTGCACGGCTATGCTCTTCACAGTGTGTGGCGTTATTGAGCCTTCGTGTCGAGATTGTCACTTCTTTCCATTTTCTGACTTTTAATTACAGGAAATTTAATTCTGGGAAGGAGGAACAGATAAATTAAGCAAGCTAGCAAGTTAAAAATAAACTGCCAGCATGAAAGAAAGCAATCTGGCAATTAAGTAATCAAACAAAAAATCACACATCAATGTGCATATTAATATAAAAACAGGGAATGTTCATCATTTTCAGAGCTGCCTGAGCTATTATTTTAAATATGAACGTTTTGATCTCAAATCTACGCGGTGAAATGAATAATAATTCTGTGCGCTTCTGTGTCACATGGGATGTTAATGACATCACTGATTTTTATCTGCTGTTCGTCATAGCTGCCATATGCCAATTACTGGATCATTTATTGAATCAGAGTTTTCCAGTAGTTCAGTTACTGCAAACAAAAACAATGCATTCCATAAAGATGTCTGCTCTAGCCAATGACAGTTCTAAAAATGGGAATATTTCAGGAGCAAAAGGTGCGCGACCTGAGATGGTGAGAATTGCTTAGTTAAAAGATTCGTAATTTTCGCTCACAGGCTGAATTCTGCAGCCTGTCATATCTAATAGAATTGCTCATGCTGAAAATGACATGGCTATAAATTAAAGATTAGAATTTAACTGATTTTTGCTATACCGCTGGCATTCATGTTCTAAATGAACCGGAAACTTTTGCCACCGATTTTCAAATAGCCAAATTGCAATTTACTTAAAGAGAACAATTCTATAAAGCTTAATTCTTGAGAGTCGCGCAACGTCAGTTCTTTTACAATCTGAACTGAACACTTGCTAGATTTGCAGGTATTACAGCATTTCACAAGCAATTTTCATCAAATTCAGAAAGACCATATGTGAGTCATCTTTTGCGCAAGAAAGACCGATTGAGAAAAAAATCGTTAAACGAAGCAACGCTTGAACTGTAAATTAAATCGAGGTTGCCGTGTTAGCAGAACCTTTACGAATGAGGAACTCATGACTAGGAATCTGTGCGTCTAACATTTTACAGAAATTTTTGATGACATCAATTCTGAGCTCGAATTATTGTTACTCAGACACAAAAATCTCACGTTGGGTCGCCGCTGGTTAGCGAGTAGAGCAAGTTGCAAAGGAAATAAAATGTGAAAATCAAGAGCCTAGTTCAATGGATGGTCTCCTAAAGTATCGACTCTGTGTAATCTGTGATTTTCCCCGCTGTAGATATACTGGAGGTTATTAATTCGATTCCAGGAAGTTATCAATTCTAATTCGGGTGAGGAATTAGTTTATTTTTTACAAGTCGGAGGTTATAATTTAAGAAGTATTGTTAGAAATTACATTTTTCTGAAATTTTCATATGAAGTAAAAGATTGAAGTAGCTTTGGAAATTAACGTGTTGGGGGTGTAGAGCGGTAGAAGTTGTGCTTCTGGGCAGACCGTTTAACCCTCATGGCCGATTCTTCGTAATGCCTCTTTATTTTGAGTGATCACTCTTTTGATTTTTGGCCAAGAAGCCTTAAAATTGGCCAAGAGCGCCGAACTTTAAAATTTCTACTTACCTCTTAATGAGAAGTAATCTTCTTATTACCTTAAAATTACCTTAATAACTTAAAAGTACTAGGTCTTCTCTTACTTAAACTTTCTATTTTTACTCTGATGGCCTTTAATATGTGCCTCTTGAAATGTGCCCTTTAAAGTTTCAAGGTTGGTGCAACATTGTAACCCTTAATTGAACTTGAAAGTGTGATATCTTGAACTATATGAAATTTATGCCCGGTAAACGGTAACTATTGCTGCATTCATTAAATTAATGTAAATTTTCAGCTTCTAGAATAACTTTAAAGTCTGCCCGAGACTGCGCGTTTTAACCCAGCCCTGTTGTTGGCCGCCTATGGTTGTTCGCCGCACCTGTACGATTTATCCTGTCGCCGGTGCTGTGCTGTTTTATAAAACTTACCGTCGTAGTGGTTCGAGGCCAAGCCAGCCCGCTTCGTAGGTGTGTTGCGTAGGGAATTGAATTGACATTTGAAATATCAAATATATTATGAGGTTTCTTCTCCTATAACCATATAAATACTTGGTAACGATAAGCCTTACAGCCTGTATATTCTCTTCCAGTTGTGTTGGACTACCAATAATTATTGTGGGTCCCGCGGATGTTGGTGGGATTTTAACCTTATACCGGCACATCAGGAGGTGGCCGAAGTTTAATAAAAATCGGTTCCTCGCTTTAAGGGCTTTACTTACCTTAATAAGTCTAACAGTATTTGGAGGTTATCAACTCAAATTCAGGTAAGGAATTTGGTAATTTTATTCTGAGATTTTTTAATCATCATTTTGTGGTAATATTCAAAATTGCTCTTAGCAGACAGTGGGTACACAGCAGCGTTCAAAACGTTAAAAAATTATGAAGTACATACAGCTTTATGCTATTTTCCAACTCGCACTACTTTTCTAATTTCCATGTCCACGATAATTTCATGGCTCTACTCCAGATCAAATTTAGAGACTATCTCCTACGCTTGTACATAAGGGCATAGACTCTTAAGTTAAAGACCTACCCTTCAGAGTGAGTCTTATCAATGCCAATCCCATGGCCTCACTTCCCACATCCTCCCAACAATCCTTCGAATTGAGCACCAAGCCGCCAAACTACAAGCGACGACGATGCCAAGCGCAGTCCGTGAGTGCGTGATGTGCTAACGACGGCCGCTTGGCAGCGTGGGCAGGCGCCCCGGGGCCGCAAGTGGCAGGGGACCTGAGGTGTGACGCCGCCACAGCGCTCGGTGGGGGAGGCGTGGAGAGTGGAGGGAGGCGTGGGGAGTGGGGGGAGGCGTGGGAAGTGGGGGGAGGCGTGAGGAGTGGG
>JACJUY010005371.1:19916-58461 GCA_014220935.1 Platorchestia sp. MABIK | reverse complement strand
CCTATTTATAGACTTATGATTTTATGGAAATTTCTATTAATTCCTTTACCAGACGTTATTTTTAAGTGACTTATTCAGAATTTAATGTCTTTCTGTAAGAATTTGAACAATCAATTAATGTTATTACACATTTGACCATGCCTAGCTATTAAGCACTTTTCTCAGAACACAAACAAAACATAGAAATCAACTGTACATTACTTAGTAGTGGTTCAGCCACTACAACTTCTGAAAACCAAGCTCAAACATATCAACCAAGATAGCATCCCAATTTTTGCATCTGTTGCATGGACCAGCCAACTCTTATATGGCAAGAAATGGGCCTCTGAATTCATGGAAGACATATTGGAAGACCTGCTTGTGTACCTAAAACCCCTAAAAGTAGTAGCTATAAGTAAAATGCTTGCAGACCCAAACAAAGCTCATCTTCCTCTCTACATGCTCAGATTCAAGAGCCCAACCCCACCAGAGAAAATTAAATAGACTAGCTACAAAATTGATGAATTCATACCCAGCCCTCTTCCGTGTGGTATGTGCTGCAAGTACAGCCACTCTCGGCAGAAATGTACCAGTACAAGCAGTACATGTGGCAGGATGTCTACTAGGTAGTAAAGTTGTAAAATTTGGAAAGTAGTATAAAGTAGTAAAATTTGTGGTAAATGTGAAGGAAAGGACAATCATTGACTTTCCAATTTTCAATTCCTAAACGTAGTTAATTAGATCGAAATGAACAATTTTTCTTCAATCCACTTTCGGGGGCAAATGAGTATTTAACAAGTTATAGCGGTAAATTAGTTACTGCAACTCCAGTGTTTGAAGTGGGAAGTAATTCATCAAGCGTGTCGTATGGCAACACTGCAATGGACGCTCCCTTCCGACGCGTTCGAATGCTCGAGCGCGTTCCTGCCATCTAAACCAAAAGTGAACATACCACTCTAACTTGTTATTTTTGGGTAAGGACCTTTATTGTATTATTAACTAAAAGATCATAGAAATGGGTTCAGGCTCCGCAAGCTTTGTGGGGTGAGCTAATAATAAATTACGAAATATTCAAACGTACTCTAACAGCTGAATCGCGCTCAAAATAAAACTTACCGCTCTAACTCGTGAAATACTCATTTGCTGCAAAAAGTGTATAGAAGAAAAGTATTTTATTTCAAAGTTATTACCATGATTCAAGCAACAAAAATTCAAAAATTTATAAGTAGCTGTTTATTCGAGCGCATTCGTCATCCAAGACAAAACTAAACCTACCGCTATAACGCGTTAAATACTCATTTGCATTCAAAAGTGCATTAATGAAAAATTGTTTATTTTGATCTAATTAACTATGTTTAGGCAGCAAAAATTGGAAAATCGATGATTGTCCTCTCCTTCACAAATTCCAAATTTGCCTCAGGGTAGTAAAAAATTATGAAGTGGAATAATTCTCTAAAAATTTAAAGTAATGTTACATTTGTATATAAAATATTAGGATATTTTTAAAAATTTATTTCTCCCATTATCAGAAATTTGCCTCGGTGTATGGAAAATATTCCTGTAAAGCAAGGTGTTATTTCAGGATAGAACACAAAATAGAAAAAAGTTCCAAAATTTTTGCGAAGGACAAAAAAATGGTTCACTTTTTCTTCTCACTCAGTTTGATCTGAAAGTTACCAAGTTGTTTTATGATGAAAGGTTCATTTAAGCCATATTATTATTAACAAATTATTGAAAGAAAACAATAAAAATGGCTTTCGCTTTGATGCGGTAATTGAGGTTTCATAAATCGTATAAATATAAATTTAAAAAATGTAATACCAGTAACGATGCATTGTTGAAAACATTTCTATTATTGCGCACTTACATTGAAATACAAGCTTAGGAACTTGTGATATCAGGAATTAATTTTGAAAATTAAATAAGGATTTAAAAATTGTGCATTTATGACTATGAGGTCAACATTTGACATCTTTTATTCTTACTGATCAAATATGTATTAAACGATCTCGGGAATAATGAAATAGTCTAGCTACATTTTTCTCGTGGAAGTGGATCAAGTGGCTTTGATTGAAATATGTTTGTCAAGTAAAATAATTTATATTTTATTTTGAACTACAATTTTTTTGATGTAAAACATCTTGTGAACTTTTTCTTTTAAATTTTATGAATAAACATTAAACAACTAGCCAATAATTTTGAATAGATAGTTGTACTTATCACTGAATAACCAATGAATTTTATTGGATTTCATCTTCAGTGGATGCAGTTTCCCGTGAGTTGTACAACATGGTTGGCACGATTGTTTTTTTTGTGCATTTGATACTCAAAAATTGAAGTATTTTATTTACGAACATAAGCACAGAAATGAAACTATTCTCAATTAGCTTTTAGAGACTCCTACCGCAATTTCAGATCAGCAAGTCCTGAATCAAACTTATTACATTTCGATTCCTCCTGATGAATAATGTTTAATTCAAAGTCATATATTTGGCATGTTAAATCTTGATTATCATAAACTTGATGTAACCTTCCAATTCTTATTCAAAGACAAATATTCTTACACTCCATGTTGTTGCGGCAGGATGGAAACATTGCAATGATGTCAAGGGAACGTCTCCGCAGTTCATTTATATCTAAAAAGTGTTTTTTTGGATGTGAGCTTGATTGTGAGCAGTATTATCTTCCTTTGAAAAGACTGGAGTTTATTCTCTCCACTTCGATGTGGAGAAACAACGATTTACTCTAACTATAAATTAAAATTTTCTCTTTCCAATGACGTTAATTTATGTCCAAATACTGAAAAAATTATGGTATCAAATTATCTTTTAATACAATGTGTAATCATTTGAATGAGAGTTAAGTTCCTTTGAAGCTTTTTTAGCAGTCATGGCGATTCAGTTACCTCCATGATGTTGTCATAAGAGTATGGTGATGCTCCATCTAATCAAAGTTCATTCTTCTACTATCAATCGCAGAGTTACATAATTTTTTTTTCTGTAATATAACATGTTAAAAACCTATTTATCATTATTGATCGCAATTAGGATACCAATTTAGATTTTGAGGTATGATAGAAATAGTTCATAAACTCATATTTCCGAAGTGCCATAGTGTTTTCATTCATTATGGCAGGTTGTAGGCTTATATGGAGTGGGTGGGAGACTGTTGAATGCAATCAAGAGTTTCTACATTGGTAGTAGAGCATGTGTGAGAGTAGGGAATGAGGTGAGCGATTGGTTCTCAGTTGTAACAAATGTGTGTGTGTAATGTTGCCGTGGTTGTTTAATTTGTTTATGGATGGTGTAGTGAGAGAAGTGAATTTCAGAGTGTTGGGAAAAGGTGCGCGCAGTTGGTGGGACAAAATGGTATGAATTGGGAAGTGTCAGCTGTTGTTTGTTGACAATACAGCGCTTGTTGCTGATTCAGAGAAAAAACTGCGGAGACTGGTTGCAGAGTTTGGTGGAATGTGCAAAAGACTTGAGACAGCGTCCCCCATACGGACCTTTTTTTTCATTATTGAACCTAGAGCAATGAAATTTGGTGTACTGATAAGAAATGCAATTAAGAATCATTTGTCATATGAGAAAAAATGCCATTTTCCCCATAGAAAACGAGATATTCTTAGAAAACAAGATTTTAAGGGGGGTTTTCAAAATGCATCTCCTCTGACAGTTTTTGAGTAAATATGATGATTTTGGTATCATTGGATGCGGAAAGACGAGGACATTCCAGGAAGTCCTATGCCGCTTCCCAAATTTCCAGTTTCAATAAAAAAAATTTTAAAAAAATTTTGAGAATTTTTTTTTTTGAAAAATGGAGATTTATGATGTCATAGCTTTTGAAAAAAAGGTAATGGTAAAGTTAATTAGGACTTCCTAAAAAGCCCTTGGTTTTTCGCATCCAATGATATCAAAATCATTACTGTAGCTTGAAAACTGTTGGAGGAAATGCATTTTGAAACCCCAAAGTCCATTGTTTACATTATAAGCAAAACAAAGAAAAATAAACAATTTTAATTAAAAATATTTAAAAAATTTTGTTTCAAGTTAGACCTTTGAAATCATTATGGAGTAATACAGAGACATAGGAAATGGCATAGCAACGTCGCGCCGTGAAGAAACAGCCAAGGGGGAGGTGTAACATGATGGAATACCACTTCCCCCTCCCCTTCCCCCCCATTCTTCAAACCCCCGTAGCGGGCGAACGAGTGAACGTACGAGTCTCATTTATCACAGGATGTACCTGACCTCTTACACTTTCTAAAGCAGCAATAATCTTTATTTCTCAAATGGTCTCAGAATCCTGGATTCCTATGGGGGACGCTGTCCTTAAGTTGAGGGTAAACGTCAGTAAAAGTAAGGTGATGAGATGTTCAAGCGTAGAGTGTTAAGAACATTGGATGTGAGGATGAATGGTGAAGTGTTAGATGAGGTAGAGCATTTTAGGTACCTCAGATGGGACGTGACTGTGAAGGATAGTATGGAAGTAGAAGTAAGGCATTGAGTGCGTGAAGGCTGCAAGACATTGGGTGCAATGAGGAAAGTTTTTGAGTGCAGGAGTTTGAATATGAGTGCTAAGAGGGGACTGTTTGAAAGCTTAATCGTGCCAGTTTTGCTGTGTGGAGCAGAGTCTTGGAGTTTGAGAGTAGCTGAGAGGAGGAAGCTGGATGTGTTTGAGATGATGTGTTTGAGGAGCATGTATGGAATAACAAGAAGAGATAGGATCAGGAATGAGTTGGTTATGGGGCAGACGGGTATTGTCAAAAAGATGAGCAGGCGGGTGGATGAAAGAGTGCTTGGATGGTTTGGGCATGTTGAAAGAATGAATGTTGAGCGGCTGGTAAAAAAGATTTATATATCGAAAGTGAGTGGTACTAGAATGCAAGGTAGCCCACGGATGAGTTGGATGGGACGGGGTAAAACGTGCTTTGTATGAGAGGGGTCTGACTGTGGACGTGGCGAGAGGGATGACTGCGGACAGAAGTGAGTGGAAGCAGTGCAGAAGGAGGTCATTTTATTTTTTGATGCTGTCACTGGGCGCCTGCCCGCGTGTGTTGAGGTGACCTGTCTTGTGCGGGGGGAGGGGCTGCACTCAATGAAGCGGTCGGGGTAAACCAGCTATGGCTGTCGGGCCTGACTATGGAAGATGGTTGTGCTGGGCTGCTACTGGTTCAGGCAGTTCTGGTGCAACCAGTGCTGCCTTTCTTGCATCCTAGTGACTAAGGGTGATTTGATTGTGGCCTGCTGTCGGCTACCCTCCCATAGAGAGGAGAAGCCTGGTATACGTATGTATGTATGCCATAGTGTTTGGTCATGATAAAATTCCCTGATATTCTACCCTGCTGTAAAGGGATCTGACAATCCCCTGGTGTCTACATGTTTCCAGTCAGTTTATTTTTTTAATATGATGAACTGTTGTCCTCAAAGTTGAAAGATGTTACGACAAGGTCTTTGCCAAACATTCGTTGGAGCCCACTTAGGACCGGGTTACCTTTGGAATTTAGGTAACTTTTTTTGCATTAATGCTTTGGTTTCTCCATTTAGTATTAAGTATTTTAAGTATTAAGAAACTTGGAGCTTGTTTTGAACCTTTGGTATTACGTACATAATTGACTCAAACAACTCATTTTAGGCCAATTACTTACATCTGGACTTTTGGACAACATTCATTGTGTAAAAAATAGGTAGTAAATTTTTGCTGTTGGAGGTAGTAAATTTTTGCTGTTGAAGGTAGTAAATTTTTGCTGTTGAAGGTAGTGAATTTTTGCTGTTGAAGGTAGTAAATTTTTGCTGTTGAAGGTAGTAAATTTTTACTGTTGAAGGTAGTAAAAAGTTTTTAAAAAGTAGTAAAATTTGGAAATTAAATATCAGTAGACATCCTGTTGTGGGCACTGTAGGAAAAAAGGCCGTACCTACACAGAATGTTCTTCTGTAGAAGCCATGCCAACGTGCCCAAACTGCAGTGGACCACACTCAGCCAAATCCAAACTATGCCCCCATTATCTAGCAGAAAAAGCATGCTTACTTAGTGTGGAGGAAAACCTAAGCTTTGCAGCAGCTAGAGCAAGAGTAAGAACAGCAAACAACGCTTCTAGAGAACCTAAGGTACCTAACCTTGCCACAACTACATTAAGTGCAGAAAATGACAATCATCTCCAGCATAGCTACAACAGCGCATTGCCAACACAGTTTTCACCTTTACCAAGAAGCAAAATATGCCCAACTCTAACCAAAAATACCAAGACTATCCACCTGAATAATACTCCCTCCTCTCAAGAATCATCTTGGATCACCCAAGCCCAACAGACCTCCTACTGCAGCATGGAGAGCCTCTTAGAAAGCATCTCTCTTGCTACCCATGCCCACTCTGGCAGAACTGCATAACCAGCCAGCTCACTACAACAATGGTGCAACTGCATCACAGATCACTTCACCCTGGTGCCCAAGTCAATGTGTACCTAGCTCTGAGGTAAGGAGTGCCACCAGTGCAAGATCAACAAACTGTGAAATAATTATGTACTTGACAAAACTATTGCCATTATTAAGGAAACTATACATGGCCACTCAACTGACTGAAAAGATAGAATGCTTTGTAGAAATTGGACAAGCACTAAATTTTGAAGCACTTATGAATGAATTTATACTGAATTTGAGTCTGTCCTCTGCTAATACCTTACAAAGAGTGTCAAAATTTTACAGTGGAGTATCAGAAGCTATAAAACTAGAGTGCAATTTTGGAAACCCTCCTGAGTGAATGCCAAGCAGATGTGAAATGTCTGCAGGAAACTTTTCTGAAGCCCAACATGAATGCCAAGCTATCTGGGTATGGATGCTTGGCAGTACGTAGAGACAGCTACTCAAAGTGGAGGAGGCGTACCTATCCATGTCTGCACGAACTCCACATAATCCAATATATCTCCAAACCCCTCTGGAGGCATGTGCTACTCAAATCTACCTACCTAGTCTTTGTGTTACCATCTGCAGCATTAACATACTTCTCTAACTATCAAACAACATCCTTATAGCAGAATTACCCCTGCTGGTAAGTAAGCTCCCAAAGCCATATTTAATCTGAACAGATGCTAATGCCTACCACCCTTCATGGGGCTCACCTGAGGGGTATACAAGGGGCACCTCCTTAAATCAATGGTTAGAGGCCTAAATCTTATGGCTACTTGATAATGGTAAGCCTACATTCCTGACCAGCAGTGGGAGCTTCAGCCTCCTGGATTTATCAATTGTCCCACCATCTATTGCACCTAAGTTTCACTGGTACCCAATGCCACACCCATACACCAGTGACCATTTCCCAATCCTAATAAGCAAATCAGTAGAATGGGATACTGACAGGATACTTTTCTGGAAAATAAAATCAGCAAACTGGGAATCATTCAGGAAGGCTATCCACGTTCCTACAACGTTCAGAACTTCTAATAATGCCTGCTCCTCAGTAGTAAACACTCTCATAATGGCAGCCAATGAACGTGTAAAAACATCAAACACGTTAAACAGAAGTTGCCTGCCCTGGTGGAGTAAAGAATGTGCAGCTGCTAACGGAAAGAAAACAGGGCTAACACAGTACTGCAACCACCTAGGCAACATGAACGGCTGGATCCAATATAAAAAAATGAGAGCTCTCTTCAGAAAGGCGGTCCTGGAGGCAAAACGGGAATCATGGGTGGCATTCCTGACTTTAATTAATGCGCAAACTCCAAATGCAAAAGAGTGGGAAAGAATCCATTCACTTTCTACTGGAAACCGGAGAATAGCAATCATAATTATTAAAACCAATGTAACTTTAGCTAACCTATCAGAGATAGCCAATGCATTTGCAAAACATTTTTCAGAGCAAAATATGATTTCAGATGATGTAAATTTCTTAACATTCCAAAGATCAATTGAGCAGAATACCTCTCCTTTCCAAAGATGTGGGCAACCATGGTACAACCACCCTTTCACCATGACAGAATTGCAGACAACCAAACAATCATTGCACTCCAGCTGTCCAGGTGCAGACTGTATACCATTTGTATTTCTCAAACAGCTGGAAACTGGACAACTACATGCCCTGCTTAACCCTTTAACGTCTGCATTTTTGTACTCATATTACGGTTTTCACAACCACCGTCACTAAACTGGCGCCGGCATCAGGTAATCACTGATATCAGGATGAGGAAGGAACTGCCACTCGGCAGTGAACTCCGAAGAACACATTAGGGAACTAATTTAACGAGAAATACAATATATTGAGGCTATTTTTGAAAGAGGACCGAAGAGTCCACTTGGGCGTTAAAGGGTTAAATCTTATAATTGTATTTTCACTAACGGTTTCCCAAAAAAATGGCGTGAAGGGATAGTATTGCCCATTTTGAAGCCAGGGAGAATTACAATCTCCCTTGACTCCTATCGTCCAATCACCTTGACAAACTATTTATGCAAAATAATAGAGAAAATGATCGTTAAACAACTAAAGGCACACCTGAAAAGAACCTCATTGTTTGATGCTGCACAGAATGGATTCAGAGCAGGTCACATTACCATGGATGCAATAACCAGATTGGAGAGCACTGTCAGAGCAAGTTTCCTCACAGGGCATTCCTGTGCTGCAGTATTCCTGGACATATCCAGGACCTTTGACAGTGTCTAGCACCAAGGATCACTGTACAAACTGAAAGGAGCAGGCTTGTCTGGAAACATGGCTGCATTTATAGAAGATTTTGTCATAGATAGAAAAATTATGGTAAGAATCAACAATAAATCCTTCACTCCAAAGCCAGTAAAATATGGTCTACCTCAAGGATCTGTGCTCAGTCCCATTCTCTTTACAATTTCCATAAATGATTTGTTCAACAACAACCAGGGAAACTTCTCACATTCTATGTATGCAGATGACATTGCTATATAGACAAGGCAGCCTACATTACATGATTCCCACGCAATGCTGCAAGAGGTTGTGTCCAGCATGGACAGATGGTCCCAAAAGTGGGAATTAACCTTCTCTCCTACTAAATCATACACAATGCTTTTTTCTAAAAGGAAAACAAAGTTTGATCAGCCATTGATTATAGCTAACCAGCCAATTCAAACTGTAGTAAAAACAAAATTCTTGGGAATGGTTTTTGACCATCTCCTAAACTGGTCCCATCATATCACCTACCTTGCAAACCGTTGCCAGAAAGACCTATGTATAATGAGAATTCTTGCAGCACACAAGTGGGGCGTAGATTATATAACTTTATGCCGATTCTATAACTCGACTATTTTATTAAAAATTGACTGTGGTTGCTTTTCAAATGATACTGTAGCAAAAACAAACCTAAATAAGCTTAATTTAATACAGTGTGCTGCTGCAAGACTAATGATTGGTGCACTCAAATGCACCCCTACCCACAAACTTGAAGTAGTAGCCAATTTATGCCCCTTCAGCATCCAACGCAGAATGAAACTGGTATCTTATGCACACAGACCACTGAGCATTAAGGAGCATCCAATCCAACAGATGATGCTAAACTACTATCCATCCTCAATGTACAGCAGCCTACCCCTTCCTCTCCCAGTGGCAGGACAACTGTTGGAGGAATTCAAGAAACGCAATGTAAACTACAAAGGTATCCTCACAGTCTTCATGCGCAAAAGGAAACCAGCACTGCCAATGAGGCAAACACAGGATCTGCTACAAGAATCAAATGAACAGTGGCAGATGGTGTTTAGGGATCTGGTGGCATCTTTACATGACAACTACAATTAAAATGTATACGGATGGGTCTGTGAGCAGTGGTGCTGCCAACTGTGGTATCTACTTTTGTAACTTCCAACTGAAAGTAAAGCTTCCACGACATTCCAGCATCTTTACAGCAGAATTATATGCTATTTACATTGCCTTGCAATATATATCCAAGCAACCAAAAAAGCGTATTATCTTCACAGACTCCTTACGTGTTATCCAAGCCTTGACCACACAGCAGAGCAAATCTCACTACCTGATTCAGTGGATCATAGACTTGATTATACAATTCTCTCCAGGCTCAATAGAAATTGAATGGGTCCCAAGACATTGTGGTATCAGAGGGAATGAAGCTGCAGATGCATTGGCAAGAGAAGTACTTCACCTACAGCTCAGAGTTAACGTTCTCCTACGCACCAAGGATTTACTGGAAAAAATCCAGCTATTCTACAGGAGAGTGGGAAAACAATTGGACAACGCTTCCTTGACATCTACGCTGCTCAAGCCTTATATTGGTAACCCAATACCACTGAATCCCTCAAGGTCACACCAAGTGGTGGTTACAAGGAGTTGGCTGGGGGTGTGCCTGCTAAGCCATGGGCACTTTCGTACAAAATCCTCTCCCACTACATGCAGCAGATGCAGCAGAAAGGAGTTGCCTACTGGAAGCATGCCACATGGATGGGCTGCCAGTCACCTGGAAAACCATTATAAGTTAAGTTCCCAGCACAAGCAATTGCAACTTTTTTGGATGTCCTGCATCTTGCCTGCAACCACAGGCAAGATGTCCTGCATTTGAGCTGCTGAAAAAGTAGCGGTCAAGGGTGGCTGGGCCTCTACTGGTGGGATGCCATATTTCAACAAGTAACAAGTAAGACAGTTGCGTTCACCAAGGAAAGACTGTCTTTGCCAAGCTCCTGCGAATAACCTATAAATATTTCTGTGAATAAATCTAATAACATTCATTAACTATTGTCATTGTATGCACAACTGGCTCCCTCCCTTCCATCTGGGGTGAGCTGCGTAATGGCATTTCAATTGAGGCAGGCTCCAAGCCTGACTTGATTATTGTTTATCATGTAATATTCTTGTGTAGTTATTTATAAATTTCTGTAAGCTAATAAATGTATTTGTGTGTGATCCCCTCCTGGGGGTTACATAACCTAACAATGGCAGATTTGTCTCTAAAAAATTGATATGCTGATTTGAGGGAAGAGGACAAATTTCATGATGAAGATATGCCTCACCCACAACCGGTCAATTTGGAGGCGGGAAGTGTAAATAAACAGCCGGTGAGCAATATCTAGCTGAAGTGGTATGGCACACAAGAGCTGACACGCCATGCGACCCTTCCTGCCACTCCTCCCCCCATCTACGTACCTTATGTGCTTCAGATGCTTCCAAATTTTCTACTGTGTGTTAACTATGCATTGCTCTACCAAATTAAGCAATAAAAGAAAATTTAACAAATTTCAACTTCTGGCTGGATGGTGGCCTTAAATTATTCAATGATATTTAATATCTTAAAGAATGAATTCACCTTAATGCTTGAGGAATTTTTTTTAAAGCGACATTAAATAGCTGTTTTCTATCCTAGCATTCAAAATTCTCAGCTCCTTCTTCTGGTTGAAATTTCCAAATTGTCCAAGCTTTGTAGGAAAAACTTATTTTTCATCAAATATAAGACATTTAAATCTCTTTGCAATATGTTTAATAAGTGTTCCATGCAATATCATTTAGTTATGAATCAAAAAGGTAAATAAAAATATATGCATTTAGAAACTTACTGAATCACAGTGTATATAGAAAAGTATTTACTGCAAGCTGATCCTAACATCTCAACCCTCATCTACTGACTGACATGTTGGCATCTGCACTGTCATAGTCTATCATTATGCAAACATTTGTCAACTCAGAGGCAGCATTGATGCATGCGTTGATAGTTGAGTGATGAGAAAATTGCTCAAGGTAGAGAAGCTGTCAAACATCTTCCAGGGATTAATAATGAGGTTGGAACATTTTTCTTTCACATTTTTTTTGCCTATACTCACTACTAAGATAGCGGATTTAGAGTGCGTATTTCAAAAAAATTGTTCACACAGTTACAGTATTACCATGGTAGTGTCATTTAAAATTTCAATAACCTTTTTAGAGTGCCCATTTTAAAAGATAGTTTTGCACAAATTTATGCTATTACTGTGATAGTGTTACTTCCAAAACTATTTAATAATGGGTCATAATACTTGATAAGCACAATATTGAAAGCAGTTTCATAATCTTACCATTTGAAGTATATTTAAATTGAGGATATCAAGATGTACATATATGTATATATAAATACATGTATATATAGATGCATATTAGTTTATTGCAGGTATGCCCAAGATTTAGGTGAGGAAAATTGAAAAATCATCACTATCATTACATGCTCATCACTTGAGCACGATTAATGGACTGTGTACACTAGTCATTAGTAAGTTCTTCATTGTCACAGAAGTCTATGAATCTCAATTTTCTGAATAAATGTTTGGTAGGCAGAAAAGTTTTTCACTTTTAATGTAATGTAATAAAACTAAATGAAAGTGGAAAGAGTTTTTGTGAACCATTTTACTTTTTGATATTAAGCTACCAAAAAAACATTGGTGGAAAAATATTTTTTACATTCTTTCAATTTCCAAATCAAAATTGTAATTTTGGTAACTCAAGGTTATCATATAAGGAAATGCATCATCTGGCTTTGTTTAAAAAAAGTCTGTCAAGTCATATATTGTATCATATGATGATGGCAATTTATAATTCTTTTTTGTAAAAAAAGATTGAAGACTTATTCTCTCAACCTTCATTAAAAAACATCCAGCAGAAACTGTAAGTGAGTCATATTTTCCACTAAATAAGTACAATATCTATATAATCCATTACAATTTTAAAGGATTCAGTTGTCAATGGGAGACACTTCGCTCAGAAAAATGGAAGTGATATGACTTCTTGCTGTGTCTCCCTGTGTAATGGATCTAACTAGTGGATCAGATTTGATTTGAGCTAACCACTTTACTGGAACTTTTTTTTCACGTCTGTGAATTTTTTGCTCGTTAATTAAACAGGTAGGTTACATGTTCTATATTTGCTTTGTTAACCATAGCATGATTTGTGAGAGATAAGAATAAATTTTCTTTGTTTTGTGCAAAAATAAAAACTGAGGTTTAACTGAGTTTCAAAAGGTCACTGTAACTATGAATAAGGAAAAATCTGACAATGCTTCTATGTGCTGAAAATTTTAAAGTGTTTTTTTCAGAGATTATTTGGTCATCAGATTGAATTCAAAATGACTAAACTTGCCGAAGATGTAATATTTGACTTTTTACACATGGAAGCAGTTAAATATGTCTATGATCAGAGCAACAATGAAAAACAGACTGAGGTGAGTGTATTTACAATGTTCTTTAAAAGTGAGCAGAAAACTCCAAATATTATCTTTATGCTGTCTCGCTATTTTTTCCTAGTTCTACAGATTGTTGAAAGAAATAAATATTAATTTTTTATTCTTTGAGTTTAACATTTTTGAGGTTTGAAATGTGGCAGAAAATTATTTTGATAATTCACAAGAGCTTTGGTACCTATTCATTCTGTTAAGCATTTGCTACCAAGGAGATGTATAACTCACCTAGGGAAGCTTTAACAGTAAAGCCCAGTTGTCATTCGTATTTATTTCTGTTAAATCACTTTGGCTTTTTCTTTGTGTACCAGAAAACCTTTACATTGGAAGGCATTTGTGAGCAGTCCCTATTTTTGCTGAGTCGGAGATTTTTTGGCCTTTAGCTATATTCATTGATTTTGGATTCCCAGATATCTGTCCAGTCTTCTCTAACACCTCCAATACCTTGCACTTTTGATGTCACCTATCATCTGAAAAATGTATAAGTACCACTTTGACATACATTGCATTGATTTTGCATTTATTGTTGAAAGTTCAAATTAAGGTGTTTCATTTTTACTACGTAGTCAGTCTTTAGTAGCACAATTTGATTTTTGATCAATTATATTTCTACAGAAACTATTTTCCAATGTACTCAAATGTATTATTTAAACACTTTAACATGTTTACTGCGTTTCCCCGGCTGTTGCGGTTGGTTTGGTTAGGTTGTAAGTAGCCGAATTGGGAATTCGGTTTTCCAGCTTGAATAAATTTTAATTCTTCTTCATGAATATGAAAAATACAATAGCACAATAACATTTCACCTCGTATGAAAACAATTATTTTTTAAAATTTTATGAAGCGAATAAAATGTCATTCATTTATACCGGCACATAAATGGGCAATTTACCTGTTGGTACACATGTGGCCCAATACGCAGTGAACGTGTTAAAGAGCAAAGTGGGATTTCTGTTAAGTTTTTTTTTTGTTTTTAGCTCAAATGACAGTGTAAAATGTTTTTCTTTTTTTACTGTGTATACCAGTATTTTTTTAACATGTGTTGAGCGTTGAGCCACATGTATACCAACAGTGAAATTCCACTGTTATGTATTGGTACACTTGTGTATCAATACTGAACTGAAGCTGTAAACTCTAGAAGACTTGAGCAACAAAGGAATAAGTACTACTACCTAATGTACAGGGAATATATTGAATAGATTGTGGTAATGTTGAGATTAGGTTTGTGCTATTTCAATGCTAACACTATTGATGAGAAAGTTTTTGAAATATTAACAAAATAACACATTGTTTAAAAGAATAGTATTCATGAAAATTACCATACCGCGTACCTACTCCTAAACCTCATCTCTCCAAATATTTGGTTGATGTTATGGAGCCGTGATTTAGATCCTAATTCCTAGTTGAATTTTGAAATATTGAAATGAATGGTTTCTTTTTTGTTTTTCTAGGATGAGGCAACATCAAAGCTTGAGCACATGGGATTTTCAACAGGTTACAGGCTGGCAGACAGGTAAGACACTGCTAACATCTACTATAAAATGATTCTTTTAAATGTTTCTCTGTGTAATCTCAAAAATCATCAGTATTAGTATATATTGTTGAACTTGTTTATAATATGCTGTTTATCTGATGTGAAATCCACATTGGAGATTTCTTTTTCATCATTATTTAGTGTCATCAGATTTACTAGGAATTGTACCTTTGCTATCTGTTTGGCTTCTATTGCAAATTTTCAATGGGCTGCAAAGGCTTCACATGGTCTTTCTTACTTAAGTCTTGGTGGACTTCACATATTGAACTTTTGCTGATATGCCTCCTTTTAATTTTACATCATGTGCATCAAAATTGTAAATTTTTTTTTTTCTTTTGCTATGAGACAAAAAAATCAGGGAAAAACCATGATGTAGCTTGGCAAGGAATGTGCAATTTTATTTCAGACAATGAATTGATCTCATTTTGAAGCACTTTCTTTTATTATTTAACAGGGTTTTGGAAATAAGAGGACAATGCTGTTTATAAGATCTTATGAATATATATAAATTATTTTCAGCATTTATCTTTAATCTTTTTATAATCCAGATTGAGTCGGGAGAGTTTGAGGTTCAGTGATGAGTTGGACCTGTTGAAGTATGTGTGCAAAGTTGTGTGGAGTGCCGTGTACCGCAAAGAGGTGGACAACCTGCGCACTAATCACCAGGGCTTCTATGTTCTTCATGACAACACATTCAGATTCTTCACTTCTATGTCCAGAAGTAAACAGTACTTGGAACAGGCCCCTAAGGTGAGTAAACAAGGCTTCATAATAAGTGTACGAGGTTGCTTTGTGATCAATGACTGTGGAAAATGTGATGATTGACTTACCTGGTGAGAACACTGGCTTGTTAGAATGTGCTCTAAATGATGCCATGAGCACTGGCTAAGCAGAATATTTGCTAGATGATCTAGTGAATATTGTTCAGTAACATATATTCTTATCAAGTTATTATGGCATAGTAAAATTGGACCTCAGTGTCACTGAGTGAACAATGGTTAATTAAAACTTCATCTTGGTGATGTTTAAATGATGCATTTTTACTAAACCATTCTTCACACTGAGGAAGTAATACGTAATTGTACCTTGTAAAAAGGTGATCAATGGCTCTTCATGCGCAGGATGCAGTACGCTTTGTTTCATAGCTTTCCTGTCGCATACTAAATTTCATATTTAGTTCATATTTCTTAGCTTTCAATTTATTCAATGCCTTCAGTTTTGATTCATTTCCTCTAGTGTGTAATGGTTAGGGAAATCGAACGTATTTTTGGAGCCAAAAACCAAAAATAAGATTATTGCCTGAATATGCCCCTAAACCCTTCCTCTATCACATAGAAACGTCATTTGTCCTGTGTTGGCAACCCAAACCCCCATAATCACCCCCAAATTGCCCCCTTACTCTCAGACGCGCTCAGAGAGACTAGCTGCGGCTCTGCTTAACTGTGGTTAGTTGCTCCAATTTTTTTAGGTTGGGGGGCATGGGTAGATTCCAAAAACTTTATGTATGGGTTATAACTGTCTATTCGAATGTTATAAACGGGAATGTTATAAATTCCCGAGAGCTTATTCCACTCCCGAAGTATTTTTTATTTACTTTGAAACAAATTCATGGGAAAAAGTGTTCAATTGCCTTAAGAAAACATAGTTTAGGACAACTGGGGTGGAAACATTAAGTCTCCAGAGGCCAAAGTCCTGCATTTTAATATTAGGTAATGAGAAAACTTGTCAGATGATATGCTAATTTCAATCAGACTACGAGTGAATTGAAAGCCTCAGAATGTTCTTGAGCTGCAACATATGTGACAGAAAATGATCTGGGATGTAAGCTAAGTTTTACACACAAAGAATTAACTCTCGACCATCATAAATTTTTACTCATATTATATTACTGTTATTATCACTACCACCTCCACAATTAGACTGGCACTGGCATCAAGTTGTACCCGACATTGCAATAAGGACGGAACTCCCACTCGGCAGTGAAGAGAACTAAACGCATTTGACCAGAAACTAGGATAGAAATAGAGTATAAGAGCATTTTTATTGAGTGCCATATAAAACGTGTAAAACAATTGAAGATCAATCAATAAGTATTGTGAAAAAATATTTTATTCAAATCAAGCCTTATACATATCTTGTCTCAGGTTGGTGCAAAAGTACTGTCTGATTTAAAGATCTGGGGTAAAAATGAATAAGCCAATGACTGAGGACATATTCATTTACAAACTCTCCCTTGCTTTCAATGACATTACACTTTTCAACATATTTATAAATGCCTCGCTTGTAAAATTTTGCAGGTGTAGGAATCATTATGTAAATTCAACAACTTTTTTAAAATCTTTTCTCATATTGTTAATCCAAGTACCGAGCAAAATAATATAGCAAGACCATTGCAGAATTCCTTCAAGAGATGCAAATATTGTATCTATGGGAATTAGCACTCCCAAGGGGAGCTACGTGTGCCTTAGCGGAGAATTAAGTAGGCCTCCTTTTTTTTAAAATAAAGTGGTCTCTGTTTTGATAAAGGATCATCTTTTTTTGGTTCACTGCTATCCTGTTTTTCAGTATCTGACTTTCTTTTACAACTTTTATCTTGTTCCTTCCTTCTTGACTTACTATTGCTATGCACCTGGGATACTGCACGGGAACACCTCTTGGGCATAGATTCCGCTCTCCTTTAATTCCATACTAAATATTGCCTTCATCCTTCCTCTCTTTGAACATCTTTGTAGTGGTAAGGGAGGCTAAAACTAATTTACAATCAATCGATTAAAATGTTGTTCATTCACACCGATATGTAAATGAGCAATTTACCTGGTGTTAAATCGGCAGTGAACATGTTAAAGCCAAGCAAAATAACACAGCAAGACCGTTGCAGAATGTTGATTTGTGTGTGTGTGTTGCAGTACCTGGCCTTCCCGTGTGGCGTGGTGCGAGGCGCTCTTGCCAACTTGGGCGTCCAGTGCGTCGTGACGGCTGAGGTGACGGCGCTGCCTGCATGCAAGTTTCAGGTGCAGGTGCAGCGCGGCTAGCGCCGTCTTCTCCCTCCTCCTCTGCTTCCTGCTCCTCCTGCTGCTGGTGCTGCTGCTAGTTCTGCTAGTGTGCCATCTGAGTCTGCTAGTGTGCCATCTGAGTCTGCTGGAGTGACATCTGGGTCTGCTGATGGTGCGGCTGGTGCTAGTGCTAGTTCTTCTGTTGAAAGTGCTGGTGCTAGTCTACTGGTGTGACATCTGAGTGTGCTACTGGTGCTTGTTCTGCTGGTGGTGTTGGTTCTGGTTCAGTTGGTACTGTTCTTGCTGATTCAGTTGTTTCTGGGGTTGCCGGTTCTGTTCGTAGTCATGCTGGATCTGCTACTTGTTATTAGTGAACGTACAAAGTTGACATTCAAGACTTGGAATATAATGTTTCCATGCAGGCTTTGATAAATCCTAACGTTCATAGAATATATTCTGCCATTCTCGATTTGAAGGCAAGTTTTGGGTGTGTGTATGCCACCAGGATTTTCAGAATGCTGGTGGGGATTGTATGTGATTTTTAAATCCATGAAAGGTCGAATGAGGTTTAGATTCTTTGTTATTGCTTGCAGGTTTTGTGACACAAATATTTTATCCAAATTATAACTAATTTCAGGATACTCTTATTGTTGCTTTTCTCTTTGCGTGATCAATTTCTGCAGAGTTCATAAGTCTTGCAATGCAGGAAATTCTGTAATAGAGATTTTAGAGCAAGATGCAAAACAACGTGTTGTGCTTCCATATCCTGATAGAAGTTCAAGTTATCAGATAGTAATTATTTTGATGTCAAACATTTTCCTTTTGGATGCAAGCTTTGTTGTTTTAGCTCGTATATGCAAAATTGGTTAGCAAATTTTTTTTTAACTATCCTTTTTACATGTTGCTCTAATAGAAGCAAAATATTAAATGAATCCGAACTTCAGGAGCGCCATCGTGTACTTTCACACCCTGAGGAGTATTAAAGCTGTTGCATTGCAAGTATTGGATTTTTTTTTAAATTTCGTCAGAGCCCTTTGATGAAATACATTCCATGTGCTAAGTTTGTTCGTTGTCATTTTGTTATAGACCTAGTTTACCTAGAATTTGTCTACTTTTATTAACTTAATTATTTGTAGGACAGAAAAGGTCTATGTCAAACCCACTCTGGGGGATACAACTATTGTATCTATGAGAATTGGCACTCCGAGGGGGAATGTGTGAGGTTCCAAGCTAAAGGTTAGGTGGGCCTTCCTTTTGTTGAAATAGAATAGGATTTTGTTATTTCACTGACCTTTTTTTTGGTACACTGCTGTCATGTTTTTCTGCATCTACTACTTTCTTCTTTCACTTTTGTCATGTTTCATAAACATATTTCTCAACTCATTGTTTGTGTGCCCCTTGTGCATAGGTTCTGCGTTCCCGCCATACTAAATGGTGCCTTCGTCCTTCTTCCCTTTGGAACGCCTCTGTTGCGGTTTAGGAGGCTTAAACTAACTTCTAATCTGATGTATTTGTCAAACTGAAGACCTGCAGGATGTTATTGTACTCAAGAACGTTTTGACTAGCTCCTCTCTTCGTACTCAAATTTTTTTAAACGGTTGTGCGTCATTGAGTGGTGCTAAAAATGTACATGAGTGCACGTTCAGTCTTAGTAAAAATTGCAATTAACAATAAACAGCAAAAATACAAAGGAAGTTGCTCAGCTGCAACTTACCGTCTGTCTGTACACTCTGTGGCTTGTTTGTAAAGAATCTCTGGTTACTTTCAGGAGAAATGTATATTTTGCTTGACATTTAGACACAACCAAAGAATATAGATTGAAATGCCTAGGATCCACGATGCAAAGACGTTAATAAATGGTCCAGGCCTTTCTCTCTCTTGACAGTAACATTTGGTATCATAGATTTGTCTTATGATTGTGTTGATTAATGGGCGGCCGTTGAAGTTATACTTGCTAATAAAAGTGTTGTTCATTCATTGATATCAAATTATCAATCTCGTCATTGTAAAAAATATCTTAGCAATGACTTAACAAATATTGAAGCAAAATGATGGAAGCTATCGACTCACGTTGCTCAGAATTCGATTTCTTCCACCAGGCTCACAATTTTTTTTACTACAGGTAGGTAATAGAGACAAGCAGGCTTACGCTTCGGTGTAATTACAACCATTGAATGCAGAGAAAACTACCGTGCGCCCTCACATACTATAAGTGGTATATTTGTTTTGTGAGTTGGATTATCTTCAATTTAGTTGTAAATACGAGCGTGGTTTTGCATGTACATGTGACCAACCTATTAAGTTATGTGTAGAATTTTGTAAATAATACTTACGTAATTTTTTTTGTGCAAATGATTAAAATTAATCACATTTGATTTTCTTTTGTTAAACGTACCCCTTTAATTTTTGATTGATAAAAAATGATGTTATGAAAGAAAGAACTTATCAGTGTTTGTATTAGCTATGTATTCACATGAATTCCTATTTTTCGGTTTTAGGATTTTTGCCCAGATTAAAAGTGTTGTCCAGATTAAAATTTTTCAAGCCATTTTTGACTCTCTGACATTGATCTCCCTTCAAGATATCAGCGAAAATTTTGTTCATAGAAAAGGAAACATGATGTCTGAATATTATCGGGGTAACATGAAGCTTTTTCATTTCGTTATTTTTGAAACTTTATTTCTCTTATTTATTGTTGGTTGTCAAATATTGTAAATAATGGGTTGTGAAACTGTAGGCTAATGTATTACCATCATCATTTCCTGTTCTGAAGTTTCAGTGAACTACGAATGAGGATCATGAATTAATTTTTTTTTGAGTAATCTCTGTTGCTGTTTTTGTCATGAATCAATTGAGTTTAAAGTTGGACCATTTTCTTAGGACGTATGAGTATTCAAAGATGTGTAATAATTGTTTGGTATCCCTTCAGGGGGATACAACCAATGTATAAAGACAGCGACGCTGCGTGGAGTGGCAACTGGGAAGAAAAGCATTTTTTAGCAACAGAGTTTTTTATACATACCTATATATATTAGGTTTATGATAACAAATGATTCTTTAATAAGAAAAATTCTTGTATGTATTGGAATTAGCACTCCTAGGGGGAAAATGTGAGACCTGAGCTGAGAGTTTGGTAGGCCTTCTTTTTGTTAAAATAAAATGTTTTTGCTATGTTAGGGACCATCTTTTTTTTCGGTTCACTGCTGTCCTGTTTTTCGGTACCTATTACTTTCTTTTTCGATTTTGATCTTGTTTCATAATCTTCTTTCTCAACTTACTGTTTCTATGCTCCTTCTGGATAGGGTCCGGGTTCCCTTAGTTCCATACTAAATGGTGCCTTCCTCCTTCCTCTCTTTGGATCGTCTTTGTGGCATATAATGAGAACTAACCAATAATCAAATTTAATTGTTCGGTATTCATGGTCACATTTGACTTAAACCAACGTGTTTATGTATGTAAACATTCTTGCTACCATTTTTTTCTGTGTAATGTATTGTCCTGATTAGAAGTATTATTTTACTATTCAAACAGGTGGAGTTGTTATGATGTTTTGAAAAAAGTTACATGCTATATTTCTTTTTTGTTAATGTTAAGCCATGCATATTTTTACCATGATTTAAATACGATATCAGGGTGAGATAACCCAACAGTTCTCATTCTTCTTTCTTAGTTCCATGTCTATTCGAGAAATGTTCGCCGTAAGGTTGAGCTGCAATTCAATATTCATAATTGGGCTTGCTTAATTAATAGGGAATGAGCACTTTTACTCTATGTATTTTTTTGTAATGTTTTCTATATCTCTCGGGTAAGCTCAGTGTTATATATATGTGCTTATTAGATTTGTCAGGCTGTCCTGTTCGGCGCCAATTGTTCAATAATTCTTTAGGCTGGTCCTTCTTGGGAGCCTGTGATAGATTATTTAGGTGGGCGAGTCCTGTTCGGCCTGATTTGATGATTCTTTAGGCTGGTCCTTCTTGGCAACCAGGGATAGATTATTTAGGTGGGCGAGTCCTGTGCGGCCCGATTTGATAATTCTTTAGGCTAGTCCTTCTTGGGAGCCAGTATTCTTCTCGGGGAAGATAGTACTCGGTTATTTCCAGAGTTTATTTGCAGGAAACAATATTAGTTGCAGAGGATTTCAATAGCAGAGAAGGAGGTTCCGAAATTCCAGAGAGCGGACCGTTTCTTTTAGTCGCTTTCTCGAATTTCGGACAAGCCGGATTCAAGGGGGTTTGGGGAGTATCTATGATACTCAAATTAAATTTCGACGAACATTATTTACAAAGATACGAGAATATCCATACTGGCGCGGGGCCTAACACTCAGTAGGTCTAGCAATTATTTAAGAGGCAGTGAAAAAGTATGGCAAAATGTGTCGGATCCATAAGTAGCGCTGATTACTTAAAGTGCGCATGAATGTGTGCTTTACAATATTTATTATATTTTGATACCAAATGTGAAATCAGAGTGCAAATTGCGTAGCTAAAACAAAAGTTATGACGGAAAGTAGGCTGCTGATAATGAACATGTTGATCGGCAACTGACATTTTACAAGTAGTTTTTAACGAGAACATGTCAAGCAAGCACTAAAAAGCTTTTGTAAAATCTGGAATTGAAGCTGACATTATTTTTGTAAATGCAATGTGTCTTTTGGAGGATTTCACTCTACAGCCCCTAGCGCTACTTTCTTTGAAGTTTTGCCGTTTTTGGCCAAATTTGCAATACTTTTTCACTCTCGAGGGTCTTGAAAAATTTTACTCTATGAATGTGCAAAAATAATACCAAACGTAAAGTGAATGGCCCAGTCTGAGAAAATTTCTGTTCGGATTTCAATTTAATCTTCCTTCCCTCTCTAAACGCAGGCTATTGCTAATGTAATTACCAGGGTAATTCTTTGTTTTTATAGTATTTTTTCTTGCGTTAGGCAATTATTGTTACATTGACTGCGCTGCAATGACGTGCTGAATTATATAAACTTTGTTTCCATTTCTGCATTCAAATATCGATGTTGCCTGAACATTTTTCTAAGCGAAACAGAAATTCGAACATGTAAGATCGAATTTTGAAATTAATTTCTAACTAAACTGACTTCCAATGCAATCGAATATTTTGACGGGGAAAAGTTATAGGATTATTTTAAATGTCAATATTTGAACAAGTACCTCGCATGCTTGGGTATATTCGCAATTACTTTCTTCTTCAACTTTTATCTTGTTTTATAAACTTCTTTCTCAACTTACTGTTTCTATGCTCCTTCTGCATAGATTCTGCGCTCCCTTATCTCCGTTCTAAATGGTGCCTCCCTCTTTCCTCTCTTTGGATCGCATTTGTTGCGGATAGGGAGGCTTAAACTAACTAATAATCTAATCCTTCCTCTCTTCAGAACGCTTTTTCTTTTGCGGTTAGGGGGGGGCTTGAACTGACATCTAATCTAGGCAATAATCGAGGGTAGGTTGAATTTCTGTCGATGTGTGCAATGTTCTGCCATCTGCGTGTCAGAGGATCCTGAGCAGCTGCCCGACAGATGTACTTGTTGTGATGACCTGTTCTGGACTTCACTTCAGAGTTTTCTCTAATTCTTTTTTCCTCGTTCACTGTCCAACTCCTCAAAAGCAATGAACTAACCACAGAGAAATCTGCTAAGTGTGATATCCTTCATCTATAAAATTGTCTGCGCAACGTAAGAGGTGCAAATTGAGTTTACGGGAGCAGTTTATAATTCTCCAAGTGATGTTATTTCTATCCGCGTTTTCTATAGTCTGTACTGAATGATCACTCGGCTCCGCTTTCATGCGATCGCCTTCAATATGGCTCTGAAGTCTTGAGCTAATATAATAAATAACAATAATAAACAATTACGATTCTTTATTTGTCTATTTAATCATAATCAATTCATTTTAAGTATTAATGTCAACGTAAATATTTTGAGCGTGATTACCAAATCGAAAGTTCAATTGACTGTAGTTTTAAAATATTATTTGTCATAAAATTGCTTTCTGTGGAAACGTTTCAGAAAAAACAGTATTCGTTATTGTTGGTCAAACGAACTCTTGTGATTGAAAACGTTTCAAGGGAAAGTCACTGAATTTTTAAATGATTTAAAATTATCAATGGAATAGTTTTCTTTCGTTCTCGTAGAAAACTACGTTTTCTTTCAACTGCTAGACAGAAAACTTTATTGGGATGACAAACCTATCTTCAAAAATACCGAAGTCCTCCATAGAAAAATTTTTCTGTCGTATCAAAAAACGGCCTCTATTTCGTAAGTAAACTTTGAGGGTAAACTCATGTAAATTTTAATTGAATGCTGGTGTTACTCTTAGAATAGTTTTCTACAACAGATTTCGTAAAAACTACGTTTTCTTTGCGTAACTATGAAGAAAACATTATTGGGATGACAATTCTATTTTCAAAAACAAAAGTCCTTCATGGAAAAAATTTTCTTTTGTCATATTAAAAAACGAACCGATGTAATTGAAAACTTTTTAGGGGTTAACTCATATAATTTTTGAATGTATGGTTGCTGGAGTTATCCTTAGACTCCATTTCTTCAAATTTCGTAGAAAACTACGTTTTCTATAAATAAATTAATAGAAAACTTTATTGGGATGACAATTCTATTTTCAAAAACAAATGTCCCCTATGGAAAAAATTTTCTTCTGCCATATTAGAAAACGAATTATTGTGATTGAAAACATTTTTTGGGGTTGACTCATGTTATTTTTTAATGTATTGTTACTGGAGTCTTTAGAAAAATATTTTTTTCAACAGATTTCGTAGAAAATGTTTTCTTTAAATTACTAAATGGAAAACTTTATTGGTATGGCTATTCTATTTTTAAAACACTCAAGTCCTCCATTGATAAAAGTTTTCTTTCGACAAATTAGAAAACGAATTTCTGACAATACTTTATAGGGGTTAACTCATGTAACTTATGAATGATTACTGGAGTTACCCCTAAAATAGTTCTTTTATGGAGTTTTTGTGAAAACTGAGTTTTCTTTGAACTTCAAAATCGAAAACTTTATTGGGACAATGCTTCTTGTAAAATAAAACAAGTGCCACATAAAAAACGGTTTTCTTTCGACGTATTAGTAAATAGTATTTGTTATAATCATGAATTTTTTTTTTAAAACGTCCCGTACCATAATTTGGGAGCTAAGTATCATTCACGTTCAAGCATCGATTTTTATTGACCGTCGAGACTGCTTGTTTATTTTTTACCTCTCCATTATTTAGAAGAGGTGAGCGACGAATCATTATGGGGAAAACAGATATCACTGTTGCTGATAAAATTGATCTCACGTTGTGAAGCAGCTCTGAGCGGCCGACAATATCACTTTTACCGACACTTCGTAATACCACAATATTTGATTCCACTAAATGAAAAAATTTTGTACGGTGCTCTTTTATTTCATGGAAGAAAACTTATTTTCGGATCTCAGTTATAAACGCTGCTTTCAATGTCATTTCTATCGTGCTGTAGTTTTTAAAACAAAACGCCATTTGAAGGCGTACACTTACCTAAAACCTTGAAAATTCAGCTGAGATGACAATCACACACAAAAATTAAATTCAATAAATCTCTAGGTAGCTACGCAAGACATAAAAGTTACGATCTCCGCGTATGCAGGACAAGATGAAATCTTATCAGCAGGCGAGCGCCTCCAATAGCTTGTTCTTTTCTTCAGGCATCGCGTCAAGTCTTGGGCTAGGCCTGGCGAAAGTGATAAAATTATGTAGCTAGGTAACAACATGTTATCTATCGATCATTTGATTTTGATCAAGTACCAATGAAAAATGAGTTTGTGACAACAGGTAGGTTAGGCGTAGTTAACATGTTAAAAAACAGGTACATGAACCTTTGTTTTCTAACTTATAGTACTATAACATGCTTAAATAATATATAACACATTTCAAGCAAAAAAAATGCGTCCATTCAACATCAATCGTTGGAGTACTTAGTTCAACTACATTTTCTGAATACATTCAGAAAATGAATGTTCGCTGTGAGCGAACCAATTTATGTTAAATACCTCATAATTCTCCCAAAATGAGCAAGTCCAGCAAGAATAATTAAAAAAGAAAAGGTTAACCCTTTCATACAGAATGTGTGAAGTTTCACACATGCCACTCTTCCATGAACTTTTTTATAGGACAAAGAAAGCACTTTCTGCCAGTTACTTTGGATCCAAATAAATGATTACCTAGTTTTAAAAAATTGTTTCATCTGATAACTTAATTTGGGCATGAGAGGTTAACCTGCCATGCGTCAAGCCTCACTTGTTGCCACTTCTGTTTATCTGCCCACCTCAACCCTTCAAAATTCCCGTGCGCCGCAGCCTGCGCACTCGCCTGTTCTACTCAGCAGCATTCTCAATTTAATTACATTCTTCTACCCAAATTATATCATAAGTTAGTGTAAGTCACAATAACTTCAATCAGTTTTTCAAAGAGAGGAAAGAGGGAGGCCTTACTTAGTATGGAGCTAAGGGAATGGGGTATCTATCCACAAGGTGTGTTACCACGCAAAAAAAAAACCTGCATACAGAAAGAGTGAATTAGAAAAGAAGTTTATGAAATAAAATAAAACGTTGAAGAATATAGTAGTAAATGGTAGAAAACAGGACGGTAGTTGACCAAAAAGTAGTTAGTCCACAATAAAATTAGAAAAAGCTATTCCAACAGAAAGGCCTTCCCTTCACTCGGGTTCTCCAGTGGAAGTTCCAATTACAACATGAGAGCGCTAATTCCCATAAATCCAGTAGTTAAATCTCCCAGAGATGAAACTACCCACATTTTTTGAGTTAACATTTTTGCCCTCATTACTTTCTAGTAAACTATATACCTTTCATCATTCCAGGTCCCTAGCCACATAATGACGTCATTCCTCATTCTTTCAACAATCTTCCATCTCACTTGAAATTAATTTCATTACTTCCCTTCATACAGCACATTTCACCGGCGTTCTTGCATCGCCGTGCTTTCAACCTTCCACTCCTAATATACCATCTCGGGCTTAATCGCATTTACTATTCAAATTTTCGCTTTTTTTTTGTGCACTCACGTTGCTTTCATTCTTATTCTTATAGCACCAATAACTTCTTGCCCAAAGTCCCTAAATTTCGCCACGGCTGTTTCATTCACACTGACGTGACCCAACACTACACCAGAACCTACGTATTCTTATTTTCACATGCATACAACGGCTAAGATTTTTTATCGATAATAGCCAATCCAATCATACTTAAACTTCCCGCATTTTTTCTTTGACTGTTACAAGTAAATTATAAAATCATAAATTCTTACCTGGAAATAAAGTAGGTTAAAGTATTCTTGGCGTCTTGAGGAAAGTATTTCTCTTTCACGAGCGTTGCTAGGCTTCTTAAAACTCCTCTTTGCTCCCACGTTACCGAGAAGTTCTTATCCTGAAATGCAAAAGTTCCATGAAAAATATCCAATCAGACTCTTTGTAAGTTCCACGAAAAATATCCAATCAGACTCTTTGTAAGTTCCATGAAAAATATCCTAACAGACTTTGTAAGTTCCATGAAAAATATCCTAACAGACTTTGTAAGTTCCATGAAAAATATCCTAACAGACTCTCGGAGGAATATAATTTGAATAACTAGCGTCATGAAACTGCATACATGAGAAAGAACAAAATCTTAAAAAACGTTTTCGGAAATACAAAAAGCAATTTTGGTGTAAAACGAGTTTCTTTCAATGTCTCTTCCTTGAAGAAGAAAATTACGTTTCTTGACCATCAATACGAGAGATAAGCAAGTAGGCGGACAAAAAAACATCACTTCAAATCCATTTTGAATAAAAAAATTCGCAGAGAAAGCCTTTGGCTGAACAATGAAAAAAAAAACGTGTTAGACCAGGGTGCTAGAACTTAGCACTCTCAAGCAGTTAGGGAGACCAAAAATGAAGTTGCTGCAAATGCACGTAATTGAGTGAATTAAATAGACCAATTTGTGCAGTAAAGTGCGCAACTATGCAACGCCTAGCAATATCATTCAGAACGCACGTTCGCAAATAAAATACAGAATCGCGCATAGAAGACATACTCGTATTCATTGAACTACATATTCAGATAGAAACATATTATACGCATGTAACCCACTATAATACAGACACACAGAGTACTCGCAGGACATAAAGCCTCAACAGCCAGTATATTCCAAGAAGTATTATTCTATATAGAAAGAAGTTAAAACAGAGCTCGCAAAAAAAATAAATAGCGCTTGTACCTCACACTTAATGAGTCCAAGGTAGACTAGGAGGGTGTTCGTGGTGAAGGATACCAGCAGATGCTCCTCCGCACGCGTGAAGATTGCTTTGCCCAGCGTTTGCACCACCGATGATACTGCCGCCAGCAGCTGTGATTCACACATAATTATAACCGCGAATCAGAGGAAGTTAGGTTGTAAGTCGTCCGATGATCTTTATAAAAACAGAAGCCGCCAGTTTTTAGGAGAGGGCTGATTTAGTCAGACAATTTTGCTGAAGAAAGAAATATAATCTTCCACTCAAAACTACTCTTTCATCAAATCTTTACACTTATTCACCAAGATTATACCTCTAAGAAGAAATTTTTTCATTATGAACCCAGAGGTTATGAATTTGTAATGCTCTAACTTTTTTTTTACGGAAAATAGCCACAAGCAGAAAACTTCTAAATGACAAGTTTAATAATGAGCTACAATATTTGACCAGAATTTTGAGCAAGTTCTCAGAGCGGGATTTAGAGCAAACAAACACCCCATCATGCTCCTTACTTTCTCAATCATTGACGAAAACTCTGTACACATTTAAAAACTAAGCCTGTGAGCTACCAATGGCAAAGGAGTATGTCTCAAGCTGGGTGCGATTCTAACAATTTGTTATTTAAAAGTCGGTGGTTGAAGTTCAAACTCATTATTCATCCTACATTTCTTAAAACAGTGAGGAACTTTTCTCAATAAACCTTGGACAAAGATCTTATGCTCATTGAGAACCTTAGCCAAATCATTCAGCGTATCGAAACCCAGTAAAAAACTAATGATAATTGAAAGCCCTAGCCAAAACCTTTTTCCGCTTGAAAATCCTCGTCAAAACTTACCCATTGAATATCATTACCAAAACCTTCTGCTCATTGGAAACCTCAATCACAACCGGATCAATGACAACTCTACCACTAAGACCTTAATAACAACCTGACTATTGAAAACCTTATCACAGAGACCATGATCACAACGGGACCCTTGAAAACTTTACTACTGATGAGCGCCGTTAAATCTTGTCTACTGACAACCTCAACTATTTTTCTGATGAACGAAAGCCTCATTTCAAACCTGAAAACATTTCAACAATTCCTCCTGACAAATGGAACCCTTCTGACCACCGAAAACCATTACTATTTCTTTTTGAGAATAGTAAAGCTTCAGCTCTTCAAAAGCCTCAGCCAAAATTTTGGCCACAGAAAAAAAGCTCCGGCAAAAATTTCGAGCCGACCGAAAGCAAGAGTAGCACACCTCTGTATCGTCGGTGTGCGAGAGCGAGGCACCGTGCACCAAGGGAAAACCTTCACTATTTATTTTTGAGGATTGTAAAGCAGCCGAAACTTTGGTCACAAAAAAGTTCAGCGAAAACCTTGAGCCGACCGAAAACAAGAGTGCCACACCTCTTTGTCGTCGGTGTGCGATAGCGCGGCAGCGTGCACCAGGAGGCGTACGAGGGAGCTGATCTCCTGGTCAGGCGAGGCACAGCCCGCTGTCGCGGCTGCTGTGAGGGCTTCCGTTGTGAGCTGGGACACCGGCAGTCCTAGCAGCCGGGAGGCGCACGGGGACGCGATGAAGTCCGCTGCTGTTCCCTGCAGGAAGAAATTTAAATCCATGAAGAAAAGACGCCTTGGTTTCATTACCTCTACATGTAATGGCGAGCACATTTAAATCCGTAAAGAAAACACATTGGTTTCTTTACCTCTATGTGCAATGATACTCCTTGGTATCTTAACCTCTATATGCAATAGTAACCGTTATAAATGATACTTATATTAGGATAAATCTTTTTTGAATTCTCTTTCATCTGAAATTACGTGAGCAGTTAGAATATTAATATCAAATCGTGTAGTGATGTTGCTTAGCTATGGCTTTGATAGAGATCAGTTGAGGCTTCTTATAATACTGGATTCTGAAAACCAAGTAACTCTTTCTACAAATGATTTAGACATTTATGAAAGAAATGCTCACTCAAACAAAAAATGGGAACATTTTAAAAATTACTCTAACGACAAATACCATTTAGTCACTTTTCAAGCTTAAAACATTCAAGCAACAAATCTTCAACACAAAACAGAAAGGTAAACATGAAAATGGCCTTCACAGCAAGAGGTCATACCTCCACAGGACTGATGGGCCCCACGATGAAACTCGACTCCAACGACGGCGAGTCTTCGCTAGCAGCGGGAGGAGGTTTAGCTCTGTGCTCCAACACAACCTCAACGTCTGTATCAGCATCACTCTCAGTTGCGGCAGCTGCTTCTTCTTCGTCGTCGTCTTCCTCCTCACTGTCTTCTTCACCGTCATCGCCATCTTCGTCTTCCATTTCCGAGTCCGTTGGAGCATTGTTTTCCAGAGGAACCCACACGTCCAGTTTACCAGCGTCTTTGAGGAAGTTCTCAATCATCTCTTGGCCGCTTTCACCTACAGTATATTTAACTCATGAGACATGCCGCTGCAGGAAAATTTCTTGGATTTGGTAAACTTTATAAATGAAGTTACAGGGAAATAATGTATAACTAATTTCAAGTGAATTATAAAGAAAATATATTTTGGATAAGCAACAGTCATCACTAATGAAGTGTCAGTAAAAATATCTCAGATACATAAAGCTCATGCAAAATACCAAAATTAAAAAATACCTTGGGAAGAATTTGAGGAAATTTATATGAACACATACTTCCAATCTACTTACAATGAACTGGAATACAGGAAAATGCAAGTAAATAAGTACAGTAATATACTCGGAAGCTTCATTTCAAATCTAGCCCATGCAAGAAGCCAGTAAAAAAATTCATCTGAGAGGTGCTCAAATAATTTGAGATGGGAAAGGCCTTCCGCGTTTTCCTCCTACTTCACCTTCCACTGACGACCATAGCGTACCTCGACCATGAAGAAAGATTGGGCAAGCTAAAACAAAGTAAAATATCGAGACATTTGCCAATTTTTCCACATCAATTAAAGCTTCATAATTAAAACGTAAAAACACAACCACGCAAACGCAAGTTGAATAAAATTTGAGTCGAAATGAGCCATTTGAAGTTGGGAGTTACAGAATTAGTTAATAAGCTAAATAACGCAGAAGTTAGTGAGCTTAATATTATAAATGAGAATGTTTCAAGATACCTTCAATCACTATGATAAATGCTAGGTGCTCCAAAGCAAAATATTAAAAAACACAAACAGAATTTAAAATGCAGATTAGATTATTAGATTACAAGTTAGTTTAAGCCTCCCTAACCGCTTCAAAAAAGAGCGTATCGAAGAGAGGAAAGAGGAAGGCACCATTTAGTATGGATATTAGGGAATGCAGAATCTATGCAGAAGGGGCATAGAAACAGTAAGTTGGGAAAGAAATTCATGAAACAAGATCAAAGTTGAAGAAGAAAGTAGTAGGTGCTGAAAAACAGGACAGCAGTGAACCAAAAAAGGTGGTCCTTAACAGAGCAAAAAATATTTTATTTCAACAAAAAGACGGCCTACCTAACTCTCAGCTGGGGCCTTCACATGTTTTCCCCCTGGAAGTGCTAATTCCCATAGATGCAATAGTTGTATCCCCCTGAAGGGATTTAAACTGCAATTCTGTCAACAAATGCAAAATCTTAATCACATCCACATTACTGAAACCCAATCACGAAGCCAGACAAAAACAGATACATGGAGGAGAGCATTGGCAGAACTTACCGAACACATTGTCGTCCATCATGAGCTTAGTAAGGTTAGGCTTGTGTTGCATTGCCTCTGCCACGGACAGACCTCCTTCTGCAGTCAGCTCATTTCCGTCCATGTACAGCTCCTGAAAATAAAGAAAAGCAGTATTACAACAAACAGACCAGAAATGATTATCTAAGCACAGTTGTAAAGTCTGGCATTCTTTTCCTGCATTCGAACATCATTTGTTCTGTGTCATGTAATTGATACCATCAGAAAGTTTCCACTTCTCTCACTAGCAAGGTCTGGCCTGAATGTCTCCACAACCTCTAAGCGCTTGCATATTATTATTATTTAAGAATGTTTTAACCTTCCTTTAAAACGACAAAGATGTTCCAAGAGAGGAAAGATGAAGGCACTATTTAGTATGGAGTTCAGGAAACGCGGAATCTATGCACAAGGTGCATAGAAACAGTAAGCTAAGAAAGATCATGAAACAAGAAAAAGTTGAAGAAAGTAGTAGGTGCTGAAAAACCGGACAGCAGTGAACCGAAAAAAAAAGGTCCGTAACAAAACAAAAATCCATTCTATTTTAACAAAAAGAAAGCCTACCTAACCTTTAGCTCGGGCCCTCACGTAGTCCCCCTGTGATCGCTAATTCCCATAGACACAATAGTTGTATCCCCCTGAGGGGTGAGTGCTTGCATAAGCTCAAGTTTAGTTGACTTGCATTTGAAAAGCTTAGTTCAGCTGTATTAAACAAGCTTACGTCAGTTGTATTCAACAAGCTTAGTTCAGTTGCATTTAAAAAGCTTGATTTAGTTTTAACAAGCACTGAAAAATTTGATGCTATCTCAAGATGTTCAGTGAGGAAAGTAAAATCCGACAGTAGAAAAATATGTTCTAAAATTATATTGTCCAACTACAATATTAACCTTGATGAATGCAATTAAAATAAGAAAGCCTAAACGGAGTTTGGTGATAATGTAAAATACGTGTCAGAAACTATTGGGTGTAAAGCTGCGATAACTTAAGAACATTTCAGTTAAAAACTAATCTCAAAAATAATGTTTCGTTAATACTTTTGATTACACCCTAAATGTTATTTATTTTAGTATCAAACCTGTAGAGTAAACCTAATGTAAAACACTATTTCTTCCTCCTCGTAGTGAAAACACCAACCAATGTGGTGTTGTAGATACCGTTAGATGTGAGAAGGCTAACAAGCTTTGATTCGATGTATTCAACTCTTGCTAGGTATTTCTGACAAGACACTTTATTAATTGATCATTTTTCCACAAAACATAAAAGTATTATATGTGCATTGAAATAACCATCTGAAGAGTAATGTATCTATTTATAGAGAGTCAGTTAAAGGGAAGTAATTCTAAAATTCAGTAGAGCAATTAAAATTTTAAACTCAATGAAATTAATTAAAAATTATGGGCAGCAACGAATACATGAAAAATTGAAAATTATCAGATTTTTTTAAATTCATCTATGTCGTGAAACTGAAATTCATCATAATTTGACCGATGATCCAGTAATTTGATTTGCTCTTTAGCAAATCAATATGAACTTTGTTCTACTAAGAAAATTGAATAACTTTATGCAAGTATTAAAAAACCACTTGACTTGTCATATTTCATAAACCAATCGCTAATAGCCAACACGTAACCTTTCAACGTCCTCATTTTGTACTCATATTACCGTTATCACAACCACCACCATTGAACTGGCATCGGCATCATGTAGTCACCGACATCACAACGAGGAAGTGACTGCCACTCGACAATGACCTTTGAAGAACACTTTATGGCACAAATCAAATTTCACAAGGAATAACATATATTACAGCTGTTGATGAAAGTGGATTTTGAAATCCACATTGATGGTAAAGGGTTAAAAACATGCATACGTAATATCTCAAACACTACAAACACAAGAGCCGCAGATTTTTCCACCAAACAGGGAATGAAGACCAAAATCTGTACCTACCAAGCTCGTTAGTAGGTAAGAGTGGAGACTATCTTCAGCAAGGCTTACCCTTAGATTCACGTGGCCAGGCATGAGAGCGATTGCCAGAGCGGTGGCACCAGAGTTTCTCAGGAGGCAGTCACCAAAGTTGATCACCTCCAGCGCCTGCATCTTTGGGAGGTACTTGGCCATGGCCACTGCGCCTTTTTTTGTGAATGTACTGGGGAACAACGATGCATTAGCAGAGGAAAATTCATTGGACATCAAGTGAATTTTAAATTTGCATTATGGAAAATAGCTTAACACGTTAATAATTTGTTTTTGAAAGGAAGGTGGCTTAACAAACTTGATAAAAATAAAAGTAATACTACAATTTTGAAGCGGTCGGGGTAAACCAGCTATGGCTGTCGGGCCTGACTGTGGAAGGTGGTTGTGCTGGGCTGCTGCTGATCCTGGCAGTTCTGGTGCGGCCAGTGCTGCCTCTCTCGCATCCTAGTGACTAAGGGTGTTGTTTGTGGCCTGCTGTCGGCTACCCTCCCATAGGGAGGAGAGGCCTGGTATTTGTGTATGTGATGTGAATACTACAATTATAGAGATTCCAAATTTGAAGATTTAACCCCTCCAAAAAGCCTTTACACCACTAAGACTGGCTTATCAAAGAGGTTGTGAATAGAAAGAAAACAAACAAATTCATAAAAAAGCCACTCAAAGTCCCAACTCACTAATCAGTAGAGGCAGACTTTAGAAACTAAAAGAAAAAGTCATTCCTAACAACTGATTAATAATTGAGGTTGAGCATCAAAAATTGGAAGAAAAAAGTGATCACGAGACACCATTGAGGTTGAGGACTTCAAAAACTGAAAGAAAAATAATCACTCCTAATCACAACCGATTAATCATTGAAGTTGAACTCCAAAAATGAAAAGAAAAAGTCATCTCTTGACACAACTGATATCCCCAAGGTTGAGGATTTCAAATATTGAAAGAAAAACAGTCATTCTTATCAGAACTGACTAATCATTGAGGTCGAAATTCAAAAAATTGAGAAAAAAAAGTCATCTCTAGGTACATCTGACATCATTGAGGTTGCCTTCAAAAAATTGGAAGAAAAAACTCATTCCTAATTACAACTCACTTATCACTGAGGTTGAAGGCTCAAAAAAACTAAAAGAAAAAGTCATCTCTAGACACAACTGACATCATTTAAACTGAAGACTTTAAATATTGAAACAAAAACAGTCCTCCCTAGACAAAACTAACATCATTGAGGTTGAGAACATCAAATATTGAAAGGAAAACAGTCATTCCTCATCACAACTGACTTATCATTGAGGTTGAGGACCCTGAGGTTGGGGTTGTGGCTGAGAGCCTCAGCAAGAGCAGCGATGCCCTCGTGGAAGATGCCGTTTTGAGGCATGACCACTTCTTCCAAGGATTCCAAACGCCGGAAAATAGGCGCAAAAATTTTGGCACCAACTTTTTCCAATCGGTTGCGTCCAGCTATGAATACCTGGTGAGTACATGAGGTGTCAACAGTGCCATTGAGGAAACTTGATTTTTCATTAGGCAACAAATACTTTTGACAAAATCAAAAGCTCTCAAATCATGAGGTACTGAATATTTTTCAGGCAGTAGTAGTAACAGTGAGGTTTTATAGGTGAAACTTAGAAAAATTAATAATCAAAAACCTTATCAGCAAACATCTAAAATATATCTTTATTGGATTTCCACATATTTTTATTTCAGAATATGAATAAATGGATTTAATTCAAAGTAGATAAAAAAAAGAAGACATTTGGATTCCAATACTACACTATATCATTATTTGCAATAGTTCAATAAAATCATTTGGTCTCATATTATATTTTAGTAATATTCACTAATATCCAACAAGAAAGACGAATTTTTTTCAAACTTTGGCTTTTGAGAATCACTATCTGATATTGCTTTGTCTTGGATGTCTTCATAACAACACAATAACTAGTGTTCACTATTTCATACAAATGTCTAAATTTCTTATTTCTGCTGAAAAACCTTTCAGGGGATACAACTACATAATGTACCTATGGGAATTAGCGCTCCTAGGGGAAAATGGCTGAGCCCAAGCTGAGAGTTAGGTAGGCCTTCCTCATGCGGAAATAAAATATTTTTGTTTTTATTTGTTAAGGACCACCTTTTTTTATTTCACTGCTGTCCTGTTTTTCATCACCTACTACTTTCTTCTTCAACTTTCATTTTGTTTCATAAACTTTTTTCTCAACTTACTGTTTTTATGCCCCTTTTCTGCATAGATTCTGTATTCCCTTATCTCCATACTAAATGGTGCCTTCCTCCTTCCTCTCTTTGGAACGTTTTTTCTAGCAGTTAAGGAGGCTCAAACTAATATCTAATCAAATCTTCATTAGAATAAGTCAGACAACAATACATTCAGGTATCAGCAATGACAATTTCTGATTATGTTCAATACAGATTCCCCCACATTCAACAATATTCTTACCAGTACATTTTAAATGTCTACACTCCATTTCAGTACACCATGTGACTTGAAAAAATATTCAATCACCTGAGAATGACTTTTCTAGAGCAGTTGATAACAGATACTTTCCCGTTTAAGAAAGCAAGATTACCAGTGTACCCAAACATCCATATTGTAAGCTAATAATCAGGTAGTAAGGAAACAGTACCTTAAGCTTCCATGGCTGACCGTCTCTGTTGCTATTCTCCAGCAACGTTTCTAAGGACTTGGCCAGCATTGTGCCTCCAGTGATGCCCAGACCATTGTTGTTCAAACGCAGCTCCTGAAATGATGCTGAACACGTAAGACACAAAGTAAACTTGACATATTTATCATATAGAATGAGTTCTTCACAGAGACTGGAAACTTACTAAAGATAAAGAAATTGAGTTAATTACACAAGTGTTAATATCAGGGTTTTAGAAAACTGCATAGAAAACTAGGCAGTAGAAAAAATCGACAATTTTCCACTAACTGACTTACCTAGGCACAGGAAAAAGCATACTCTAAGGGCAAAGCTGTACAAATTACAGTACAGGGAAGCAACACTTAGGTAGTAACTTTAGCAGAAGACCCCTTCTGTTGTAGGTAAAATCGATTTTTGAAGGCGATATGCAAAAAAATAAATTTGGAGGCGATATACAATATTCCAACACTGAAGCATAGCAAGTCTGTTCCTCCTATAATTACACTGAAGCACAGTAAGTTTGCATTGCGTATTCTTATTTTTCAGATACTAACTTCAAGTGTGTAACAGGAGCGAGAAGACATGAAGTCAATCATGCCCTCAACACCCACTGGACCCAGAGCATTGTCACTGAGATCCAGTTCAACCAGCTGGGCATTGGCACGATTAATTCCAGAGAAGAGATGTTTCTGAAAGATCAAAGAAAAGATAAGTGTCAATGAAAAATATTAAAACCTGCAACAAAAAAAAAAAAAAAATTAATAACAATTCATTTAAGTCAAGTATTTTGTGAACTATCATCATATTTCAACAAATTACAAGAACAGAAAATGTTAACTTTAAAAACTAAATACCACACAATTAAATGATATTTTGAATTTTCTTCTTTAGAATTTTCATTCCACAAAATTAATACTAAAAATCTCATGAAAACTCATAGAAACTGTTAAATACAAATTTGTTTGACAAATGCATGCATAATTGAAAGTGTCATGTAGCTCACCAGTGCCAGAGGAATTTCTGTTTTGAGCCTTCCAGTGAAAAGGTCCTTGAAGTGAGCTCTTTTAAACTCAGGATGCTTGGCAAGGGCATCTCCAATAACCTTGGCAGCTTCTGGACCTAGCGTGTTATTCTCCAAGTCAAGCGTCACCATATTGCCATGTTCCTCTATGGCTTTCACCACTGCAGCAGCTGAAACACACACACACACAAGAAAAATCCAGACTAGAATTATAAAAGAAAAAAAATTATGAATAATTCTATTTTATGCACTTGATTCAAGAACAAAAAATTTGATGATTTTGATGACAATAATAAAATGAACCTCAATGGTAAAAAATTATAACTACTACATTTGGCTAAATAAACTTTTTAATATGAACATAAATATCAGATCTATCACTGGATACTCATATCCTTCCTGATTCAAACCACAGTAAATAGCATGCCTTTTAAGTTGAACTATCTTAAAGAGCATGAAAAAGAATTCTTAAAAAAATAAATTTAAACCACATAAATACTAGTTACATATAATGCATTAACCCTAAAGCTGATTAGCACATCTAATACCAAATAGAAGCAATTACATGATTAGCTTGAAAATTAATAATAATAAATTATAAATAAGACAAGATTTTAATATTCCAACTATAATGCAGTAAAATTTAGCATATTGATTATAGTAATATTTGTCAGACTCTTCATTTTTGACGATGAAAATATTGTTCTAACAGCAGAAAATAATTGAAAACTCATTTCACTCTTGACAAGTAAAAAATAAAAATTTGTAGAGCATAGTTTAATAACAAATATTTTTCTAAATGCAGATAATCCTCAACAAAAAGTACAATTAGATTTTTGAGTCAGTGAAAGTAAATATGCCAGCAAAAATGTTCTTACTTAAAATTATCAGATGTGAAAAAAATTTGATACAGTTTAAAGTTTTAGGCACACCTACAAGCAAAATCAATGGCCATTTAGGAATTTGATATCTTCTGTGTTGCCCATTGGTTAGCATAAATCATTTATTTACTATATCTTTGAATCAAAATTATTATAACAAGCATTAGAATATCTTTTAAAAATTATAAATAATTGCAATAGCAGTAATAAAGATGCAAAATTCTAGCAGCAAGCAATCTCATCAGTCAAATTGTGAGTTCTTAATTAATGTACACTAAAAGTATTACTATCAGAAATTGGTCAATATTGAATTTAGGCCTTTCACGGAAATAATTAATTCGGTTCCAAACAATCACTAAAGGAACACATTTAAAAACGTTTTACAC
>JACJUY010005371.1:0-13857 GCA_014220935.1 Platorchestia sp. MABIK | reverse complement strand
AATCGGCTGCAAATATACAAGTCTGTCCACCAAATTTAGGAGCCTACCGTACGCACAGAAGAAAGGTGACTTTATAGAGTAGTTGAAATGAGTTAAGAATGGAGCAACTGTATTCGGAAAATAGAAACAGGATGATAAACTGTTTTCATGGTACAGAAACGAGAACAGGATGACGAACTGTTCATAGATCAAGTGTTTTGCTCGGCTAAATAGGTTCAGTATTCGTCCATATTATGCTCTCTGTTGTATTGCACTCGAATGGGAAAACTTGGTGGTAATCTACTTGTGAGCTAAATCAGTTTTCTAATCTTTCTCGTTAAAGTAGCATTTACCCTGGGTGGAAAGGCATCAAAATAATGAACGCGAATATGATTTGAGCAGAAACACTTGTTCTATTTTGTCCGTATTGGATGCTTGTGGTCTGACTAATGTGGAATCTCTCATTCATTTTGATGAAAGAATATTATGCATGGTTAGTGACGCGCCTTCAAGAACGTGAACTAAATGTACGTTGAAAGTTCTTACACATGCTAAATTTAACACAATCTACGAATTATAAAATTTTACACGTCAATTGTTCATCTTATTTGTATTTTAATGCAATATTGACGCCCCCTTCGGTCAGATCCAATATAAGAAGCATTAAATTGAAAAAATACTCAGGTTTAAAGTTTTTTCATGCTCAGCTCAAGTATTGAGTCAAATGAAATTGTAATAAATGATGCGAAAAACTTGTTTTTCACAAATCTATTTACTTGCGAATTACCCGAAGAAAAGGAATTCGTGAAGTACAACTGAAACTATTCGGCAAGGTAGAAGAAAAAGACATTAATTCTGATCAAATTAACGTTGATTAAAAATCGAACTTTGCGATGGCAGAGATTGAGTCGGAAACTTCCATGAACTTATTATAAGCCTGAGAAAACCGAGCAGCCCCCCAACTTTCTACGTAATCAGAAATGATGAGAGATAATTGGTAAGTCGGACACCACTGCAACATGATGCTCTGTTGCTGGGGCACAGGAGCTTCGAGTTAATTGGCGTGGAGTGAACACAAGTCGGCCCAGTTGATGTAGGTGACACGGATGACATCCGTAAGAAGATGTGTGTGCGTATGTCATGCCCACGTGAAGAAACACGAATTGGTGTTACTCGAGAGAGATATTTTATATTAGTTTTACATTTTATTATTATTGTTATATTAGTTCGAGACTCCTTAGCCCCAACAAGAACGATCTCAAGGGAGCGAAGAGAAGGACCATCTAGTATGGACTGCAGGAAACGGGGAATCTATGCACAAGGCGTGTTCCCACACTGGATACCCTGCTCATAAAACAGCAAATTCAGAAGGAAGAAGAAGAAAAGACAAAGAAGAGATTGTGAAGAAGACATAAAAACTGATGGCAGCAAAGTGGGATCGGAAAATGAAAGTTCCGCGCGCCTATGTATAGCTGAGGTAACTTAAAAGATTATCTGTATTTGTTTATGTGCGCATGCAAGTTTCACAGTGGCTTTTTTGTCATCAAAAAGCATCCCAATTGGGTATTAGAGTTAGCAAAAAAAATCACACGGATAAATTTCGACCTAACATATTCATAATTAAAGTATATAAATCACCAATATACTCCGATATTCATTAAAACAAAGTTTTCTAAATATAGATTTCAGTAGGACATGCTTAACGAAACAGTTCAAAATATTCATCACTAGAATTCGGAATTTGAATGCTGTTCAAAATTAAATGAAATTTTCGTTGAAAATGGTCGAAGCATTTTTTTCCCTATTATATTGCAGCACACCCATGACATAAAATAATTTTCAATGCTTACTAACACTTGAACTTCAAAGATTGATTTCTCACTTTCAAAAGCATTAGAATGAAGCGTATCTCCATAACGCAAACTTTCAAAATTTGAAAAGAGAATTTAAGATCGTAATATGGAATAAAATTGAACGAGAGGTGATAGACAAAGTTCCTTCAATGTACAGTTGAGATTCCGTTCCCTCGGAGATACCTTAAAATGGAACACAAAGTCCAGGCAATGAAGAGGAGCACAAAAGAGCTCACTTGAAGGCCTCCTGTAATTCGCTGGCTTTCCTAAAAATTTTCTCGGTCACTGGAGTCGGGTCGAAATGTAGAGAAATATTTGGAGCGGAGCGCCAACACAGCTTTTTGGGAAGCATCTGGAGATGAATAATTAAGGAGGTTTTCTGAAGACGCGGGCTCGACTCACGCAACGGAGCAATATTACCGAGCTCGTGTTGAATTTCATCGGGGAAGTGTGAGAAAGACTTTGACTTGGGTTTCTTTGTACAGTAGAACAGCACACAAAGAGCCCCAGCAACCTGTCTTGAATTTACACCCAAATTTACGGTGATATCCTTTTAAAGAATGAAGTGTGGCACGAGCAACGAATTGAGTGACCATGTCTCAGAATGCTCTTCAAGTCCCATGAAGTAATTGCAGAACAGAATGTGGCATCTATATTCGTATAACATCCACTACATCCGACAAGTAGGGTATGTTCTTCGGTGATTTACCAGCGACGAAGTTGGGCTTGGAAGAGAAACGTGAAGTAACAACGCAAAGCTAAAGAACGTGCACTGGATGCTGACTGTTGTCTAACTACATTCTATCTGATGTTCACACGACTAAAGAAGTTATGGCCTTTGGAGAAGCATGCAAATGAGTAAGTTCCCTCTACACATTCAAGAAGAAGACTACAGTACATTGGTCAAGTAAGAGTTGATTGTTGCAGAGCTCAGCAGAATGCATCTACAAGTTATCGTCGACTACAACGAAAGCACAATTAAGTATTCTATTCCATCTCATGTGGGGTCCGACATTGAACTTTCGGGGTTTGGACCTACGCCCATACTACTGTATGTGGAAGACAGGAACCTTATCTAACTTCCTACGAACTAAAACTCAAGTGTACACAACAGAACTGTCTGTTCTTGTGAACAATAACGTAGCGAAGTGCATTACCTTAATTCTTCATTAAAAGAGTGCACTCTAGCTTCCAACGATGAGATGATTCACGTCTACACCAAAAAAGCATGACTATACGTGTGGAATTTGTTTCACATTCTCTATTTATACAACGATCAGCCAGAAGTTACAGTTTCCACTGTTTTCCCTATAGGGCGAAGCAAAAACTCTGGTCACACTAGACACAGTCAGAAATGTCACTCAGAATATTTAACTTCATAAATGATTGTGAAGGCCGGCCATCAACCACCAATGACCAGCTCTAGTTAACTAACAGTTATCATTATTACCCCAGTATCAGGCTTCTGAGAGCTACCGTTTGTGACAACGCTTCGTATTAATTTACGTCTACTGTAGTTGTGACGGTTGTTGCTGTACATTCGTCCTACATCGCAAGACATCACAAAAAATTCCCAATGTCATCCCCGGTTTACTAGTAGCAGTACGACTTACCCCCACGTTCGATTAAGCATTTTGTTCTTACATTACTGTCGCACTCCAAGCAACCATGCGCATAAATTTCAAGCACAATCCATATTTTCTTCGTTAGTGCGACGGTAAATCGCCATTAAAATAGCTCGAATCTGAAAATTTTGACAATCATCATCTACTTAACAAATATAAAGTTTGAGCACTGAAAGAAAAAATTTAAAATAATTAGTGGACTTCCATAATGTTAATTAATATTTCCTTTGAGATAACCAATGCGTAACCTTAATTTGGCACGACCAAGCACTGCACTGCTTAAATTTTTCTAAAGGGAAATTTATTACAGTTATTAAAAAAAAAGAATTCACTGTCTTGACAATTTGTCATGTTGCATCTTATTATATAGCATATTTGAAACGACTCCATCCGCAAATAACTTTAATTCCACTACAGTCCGAAATACTCACATCCATAGACGAGTGAGAAGATACTTCCATCAATTCTTGCAACTGTCTACGCTTGCATTAACTCTTAAAACACCTCTATGTTATTAAAAAATAACGCTACTAAAAATGCTCATGGACGTACGCTGTTTTCACATACAAATACTTTCTCTTAGGGGCAGAAGTAAGCGTTTACTGCACCCGAGTGGCGTTGCCGGTGATGCAACAAGGACGTCTTATTTTAATCGAAGTTTGCGAATGAAAGTACTTATGCCATGTACAAATTTCAGGAAGCTAACTCATGGTTCTGTGAGTTACGCTAGAATGGTGTTGAGCGAAACTCGAAGTTGGAGATATGAAAATGGGACTAAGTTAGAAGTCAGTGCCCTAGTCGAGTTTGAAACTAGGCATGTTTATGAACATCATTGGAAATGATAATATTACAGGCTAAATGTCCAAATACACGATTCCTTTTTTGTGAAATGTTCATTTTAAAATATGATTAAAATCATGCAATTAGAAAAGCCTAGAAGAATATAAGTTACGATAAATTCATAATACACAAAAATCCTTTTGAGAAAAACATCGATGGAGATCTTACATCTGATCTTACTGTAAAGTTAGGAAATTCTCATTACGTTCCAAAGAATAATACCTTTTGACCCCGTTTTTATGCTCAATGGAAAAATTGTTTGAGGATGGAACTTGTGCAGAATTTTGAGTCAAAGTTTAAGCTTTGAAAGACATTTTTTCCGTCTCATTTAAACACAAGCGTGGCAGAATAAGGGAAACAGGAATGGAAATTCCTAGATAGTTGGCAGATAACAGTTAATTTTACCAAGAATGTGAACGATTTTCGTGTGATGAAAAAAGGATGTTAGAACAGCATGGACTGAATTAGGAATATGTGCTTGACTTTTTTGAAGAAAGGCGTGTTGAGCGAAGAAATTTTCCCATTAAATAAACCACACTTGCAAATTCTGAATGGGTGAGGTCATTAGAAAAAATAATGAAGCATCAGTGAAATGCAGGGCAACTTTCGGTTTTACAGTTTCAGTATCTAACGAAAATTAAATTAGTTTTCAAGACACAATTAATTTAAATTGGACAAACCTAGTAATTACACTAGAAATATTTATTTCGAACATTTTAGCGTGGTAACCTCCGAAACATGAAAATCATGTTTTCTATTCTGAAGACACAATTTTTAGATCTAATAAACTGAGAGAAAAAATTTGATGCTACAGCTTAACGAACACAACGAAGATCATAAAATTTTCCTTGGTTCACATGTCTCTCAAATTTCTTAGAAAGAAAAAACGAGTAATTGAACTCTATTAAATCCATCAAGTGTGGCGAAATTCTTTATGTAATTGTCTTCACATTCTGAGAAAACTGCCTAGTGTTTAGCAAACCATCTTAAAGCATGAACATGCATACACTTGTGAATGTGCTCAAAACAGACACAATTTTAACCATTTTCCGTCAACAAAAAAGATGGGAAAACAGAAATAAATTTTCCATCCAATACACGGGAGACAATTTCCACCGTCTCCACGCACGTGTACTTTTTATATCACAAACGCCTTCCTCCACAATATATAACAAATGTCAGATCTAAAACTACTAGCATTCTAAATTTAATTATAGATATCGAATGGTCATATAATGTAGTTGAAGCGAAGTTAAGTTTCGACCACGCAACCTCGTGCATACTTTCGCACGTTCATAACAGCACCAGATGATGGCTCCTTGTGGCTTACATTAATGTTATCATTAACTTAACAAAACGTGTAGCGACCCGTGCTCCAAGACGCTAAACTTAGAATACAGGAGTTGAGTAACGAAGTGCTGTATCATGAAATAACTTAAGAACTGAACGAGAGTCTTCACCGCGTCAAGGCTCTCGGAACTGAGTGACGGTGTTTCAATACTACTAATTATTGCAACGACCGACCACATCGAAATTTCTTTTTGCTGTGAATTTATTTTACCCATTGAAGAATTGCGGTTTTAAAAGGTGGGACATAAGCTGATTAGTGAATTAATTAAAAACGATAATTGAGAAATATTCTGTAAGTGTGTAACATGAAAGGAATAATCACCAAGATGATCGCGGTCAGTTGTTCATTTGCAGGAGCTTTTAATTCTATTTTCGTGCAGAAAAAACGAAACCATTTCTTTGAGATGTTTAAAGAGAAGAGACAAGCTGAACTTAAAGTTTGCAAATGGAGGCATTGGTAATGTAATGTACATCGAAATTTCAGTAGGCGTTCAAAATCGTAAAATGAGTTGGACACCATCATTATAACCAGACGTAGCGGCGTGCAAGTTGAATTAGGAGACGAACGGCTCTCCGAAGTCGTGAAAGTTTTGTCCCAAATTATGTGCCAAGAAATCAATTATTGACTCTATATTATACGAGATTGACTAGGCTGTGCGTTGTCGTAAACACATCTGAGGACTTCCCAGACGACTCTCAATTGAAAAAATGGGAAAGTTCTAAATGCCGAAAGGAAAGTTACCGTAAGAAAATAATGACGAATTCTCAAAAAATTTCACCATCAACTGTGTGCGAAAATACTGATCTTGAATGACTCCTGTGAAACTTCATAAAATGGGTATAATTTTCTTGATTTCATTACCATGAACAGTTTTCACCAACTTTCAAGCTGCTCTTTCTGTGGCTCATCTCATATACAATAACGATTTCAAAGTTCTCTCTTATGGGATGCAAATATTTCCTCAGAGAAGCTTCTCGTTTGAAATTTGGTAGCGCATTTAATACATAAGATCCCGAATTTAATGCACGAATAAATTTTCAAGCACCAAACCTCTAAGTTTCAGACATATTTCAAAAACCATTAGAACCACAACCTTCATTTATTAGAAGGTAAACATAACCTTCAAACTCAGAACGTAAGCCTAAATCCCAGTTCGATTGCAAATCGAGAAATTCGGTCCCAAGGTTCTCGAATAAAATCTCGAAATCGATGCCTCATCTTGGACTGAAGGAAAAAATTTCCTGAGATAGAACTACGAATGAAGTTCACAGGCGTGAAGGTTCTTCAATTTCAGCTCAAATAATTCGTGCGCACTAAATTCATATTTCTCTTGAGCCTACGTGCGCCCGACCGATCTCACTATTGCAGTGCCCAGTGCGAGCGATCTGTGCAAACTGTGCAAAACGTGCCCGAAAACCAACACTTCCGGACGTCATTTCTACGATATAAGTGAGTTGAAACGTACACTATAACGTCACTCGAAACGGCCAAATAACAGCGTGCTCGAGCAAAGTACACACTCAAGAGGTATGCATCTTGTTCAATCAGCTTGTGCATCTTATCGTACAGATGAAGCACGCACGGTAAGTGAGCGAGCAGAAAACCAGGGCTTCTCAGCACGTTGGCAGAGGCTGAAAAAGTTAAAGCCTGCAAGTGGAGTCTCTCACTCGGATCGGGATGTCTGAATTTTGTTCTTTCTCGCAATTTTATCCTGTGCGAACTCTCTCGACATTGATTGGACAGCCGTGAAGTCTTTCATGTAAGCTTGAGAATAGATCCATTTTTGGCGAACAGCGCTCGAACAAGCGCGTTCGATGTACGAAAACTTACTAATTTAGATTCATTTAAATGAGTATGATTACACGTTAGTACATTAACATGCTGTTCTGAGTGCACACTATAGGAACATCTATTGAGGTGATGAAAAATGTGATGGCAGTACAGAGCACTATCATGAACGTGCAGATCTTTCGATTACTTATCTTATACGAGCGCACTCTAGCAACTTGTCAAAATTCCAATTTCTCATTAGTTGAGCTTAAGCTATCATGATGCGTTTTAAAAATTCAGCGCAATCCCAAAAATGCCAGAGTTTCACGTTTTCATTTTGTACCAGCAACGTTTTCATATTATTAATAAATTACAAGACAGTTGACATTACAGTACGACACTTCTTCAGCTAAACATCCAAAATTGGAAAAGGCATGAAAATGTACACGGGTCTGTCGGTTACACATCTAAAGTGAAGGGAAGATGAAGTTCACTTAGCGTTTTGGTGAAGGACATCATTTTCTGGAGATTTGCGCTAGTTTCGCAGCTATACGTGATTAGTTTCGCAGAAATGAATGGGTGTAACATGGGGATAACTAGTTTGTAAAAAATGGCGGTCGAAAATGGAAGTATTTGTTAAGCAAAACCGGAGTCAATTTATTGCAAGACTTCCTGCCATGAACGTTTTTTTAGGTTAGAATGACCGTCCTCGCTAAAAGTCTACCAACGAATACAATTCACAACAAATTAACTAGAAACTCTCAGCGAAAATGCGAAGAATCAAAAGCCACAAACGTCATCCAGAATTAAACACACGATAAAATGTTAAAGAACATATAATGCAGTACTTTCCCCTTGAATAAAAACTGATGGATTACCATCACTTACAAATCGATGAATTCTAAGAAGGATGAAGTCGACACAACACGGATATCAAAATCGATTCGCTATTTAATTTAATTCTAGCAGAGGTTGGATTGTGAGTTTGATCTCTATACACTAATGTAAGACACAAGTCAATGTTTACACAAACATCCCAGAATAAAAAGTGATTTCAAATTTCAACCTGAAATTGCAAACTCGTATGAGACACAGCCCGACTCTACAGTTTCCACCTATTTCTTCACAGTTGGAGTGAAGCTTTTGCCGGGTGGGGCTGTGGGTGTGAGAGAGGCATTATTTCCGCAGAGTGCCTGGATAGAGGAGCTCTTTAGGCGCAGAGTGCCTGGATAGAGGAGCTCTTTAGGCGCAGAGTGCCTAGATAGAGGAGCACTTTAGGCGCAGAGTGCCTGGATAGAGGAGCTCTTTACGCGCAGGGTGCCTGGATGGAGGAGCACCATGTACACAGAGTGCCTAGAAAGCTCGGGGTGACTTCAAATATTCGCGACAGGCAAGCATCAACTCGCGTAACTGAAGCAGAGTATAGTCCAGACATGCACACATCGATGAGTTTTGTAATTTAGTCGCACAGCTTGCTTGCCATTCATGCCTCGTAGTCATACACAAAGCTCCACTGGTTCCCGAGTCGGTTGGACAAGAAGCGCTCGAGTTAATATTAGCGTTTAGTGTTTTATTGAAGCCTGCTGTGCACTCAGATTCAAACTTGGGCACTCGTAAGCGGTGATTAAGATAAACAATTACATTAAATATGTGAAAGAGAGTGAAAATGAAACACCCTGCACGTGTTTTGGGACAGTTGACGGCGTCAAGGACCAACGCACTTTTGTTCTTCACTTCAAGTTAAAAATATGGGAAAATTGATCTTCATGTTGTTTTGCCCAAGTGCCCACAAGCTCTCAGACGAAAGAAGCATAATATCAATAGTTAGTCCCGCTAATACCCTTATTAAATTAATTCACAACTTCTTCCATCAGAAGATGATAATTTTAAGGGACGAGAGAAAGAGAGAGAAAGAGAGAGAGACATGCGTCGAATTATCATCTATGTATTACACTACTAGCACGAATAGTTTGAAGCCATTTCTTTTCTATTCCAATATAATTTATCGGCAACATATTCGTACCTCAACGTTTTCGTTCGAAAACAGTTAGTCGGAAATGATGTGGCGGCCGCATTGTTAATTAGGCAGCAGCAAAAAGCGAGCCAGACGTACGATGCCGTCAAACCTAATCGCAATGAAGGTATCAAGCGAGTGACAACTCATTCACAGGCTCATCGCGGCGGTTCTCACGACAACACTCGTCGAACATGGCAGAGTTGACTGGGCTTCCGTTGAAAAAATGGGCAGGACTTCAATATCTAGGCAGTCGTAGTTGTAAACAAGGTTGTCATGCGAGGGTTATTGCGCCCTCGTCAACAGCGACGCAGCCATCCATAGCACGCAGGTCACGGCCGTCAAGACTTTGCTGCTCTCTAGCACTGACGCGCCAGCTTCGTCGTCGCGGGACATAGGCTGCTGACTGTTCGGCAAACCTGCGGGCAGATGTAGGGTTCGTTCAGGTATTTTGGTGGCTCATTGGTGTACACTGAAGGGGGATATCAGTGTACTCAAGACGAGGACATAAGTGTACTTAAGAGGAGGATATTAGTATGTTCAAGAAGAACATCAATGTACTCAAGAGGAGGACATCAGTATACTCAAGAGGAGGACATCGATGTCTCGTTGGACGCTAACGCACAATACTAAGAAGGACGACACTTTTGTTCTCAGAAATCTCACTTGAGCTCATTGCTGTACCAAGATAATTTGAAGCCTACAGTTGTTTGAAATATTTACACCGCTTTATGTTGAAAATAAGATGAAACTTGAAGTTGAACTCCCCTTGTATTTTACACCCTTTCTGTAAGACTTTGAATCAGATTCTATTGAATTGCGAGCAGAATTCAATCTTTGTTGGTCGTAGAGACAAAAACTTTACAAAACCCGAAAGCAAAAATCGATTGTATCGCATTAGCTGAGTAGGAAAATAGCACAAGCGCAGCACACTGCACAACACAAGTGACCCACAAAACCCGGACTGTGAAGTCAACGAACGGAACCAGTGTGCGTGCTAACTCTAACGAGGTCGGAAAATTAGCAGCACCAAATAGAGGAGATGAAAATAGATATACGCCAAGAGCTCTTTGGTTATCTTACTAACTTCTCATACTGTTTATTGAATACTTGACATTGTTTATGGGGATCAAAAAATTCTGACTCTAAATTCTAATTTATTTGCAGTATGTTGATGCGATTCAAATTTGTTTATCTGATTCACAGATCCTTCAAATGTTATCTTAACGTAAAAATGGAGAGCCAAAAGAAAGGGTACGCATTTAAGCAGTTCGTCTTAGCACAATTTTCACGAATAAATTATAGTCCTGTCTACCAAATAAGGCTCTGACTATTGCCACAAACATTGAATAAGGCACAAGCATTGAATCAGGCACAAGCATAGAATAAAGCACAAGCATCACTAGCATTGAAATAAAGAATGTAATTATATCTCAAATTTTACGCTAGCGCTCACACAATAAGCTCCTAATTTACAGAACAGGGAGGCTTGATCCCATTGCAAAACACTAATTAAGGGATTAAGCCAACGAATTAAACAATATAATAGTGGGGTCCTATTTTTGCTCCAGTTGTCGTGACTTCTGAAGGAATAAGATGCTTTTCTGATTAAATTCAAGTATTAAATGCTAAATGAAATGCTCATGGTTTGAAAGAAGGGCCAAAATACATCTGATTGCATTGTAGAAAGTCAGTAAGTGAAATGTTTTAAAATAATAGTATTAAGTAAACCGAGGAACATTGCTGACATGTTCTTGCAACGTGGTATGTTTTGAAATTAAATTCATGATATTATAGCATAAATTTTAGTTAAGCTACTCAAGTATTATCTTCTGTGAGTAATCATGCTGAAAAATCTGAGCAAAATGAAGCAAATTCAAACTTTTCGGAGTAATCGTTCCCAAGGAACTCTAACCGAAATAAATTCGATCTCGTCACTGAGCAATCTTTCTCAATAATATTCGGCCAAAAGAAAGAAAACCTCCCCATTATTGAGCTAACATTGACAGGAAATTTAATACATTACTCAAGTAAATACATTTATAATCGAGCAATCGGTGACCAAAAAATTTGAATAAAATGATATAAACCGTATCATTTTTAAAAAATTTTTAGCAAATAAATTTGACACATAAAAGGGAAATATTTTCGTGCACTCATACTCTAGTAATGTTTGTACATAAAACTCTAATACATGCTGCAAACACTAAGCTAGCGCTCGACATTACCCTTGCATATTCACCAATTATTCTTGTCCGCTTGTAAATTTGAAAAACGTTTAATTCCTTTTTTATAGGTTCTTCTGGGTACCGAGGATTAATGAGGAGGATACTCGAAAAACTTCCCTTTTAATAAAATCATCACAAAACAACATGTTTACACAACTTTTGTGATATGCTCCATTTTGAAATTTCGATTTCCTGTAACTCCCAGGTAATTTTAATATTTTACTAACTAAAGTCCAATAATTACTACTCAATGTACCCGTATAATTCTGCAGTATAAAGTGAACCCTACGACCTCAGCTAAAAGTGTTCGTATGTATGATTTTGCCGAAGTCAATACTACGACGCAATTCAAAGTATTCCTTTAATTTTACTGAAGCAAATGCTGGAACACTATTTAAAGCATTCTTTAATCTTACAGAAGCAAATCCTGCAACACAATTCAAAGTACTCGTTTAATCTTACCGAAGCAAATCCTAAAACACAATTCCAATTAATTCTCAAATCTTACCGAAGCAAATCTTACAATCACCGAATAATCTTTCTAGAAAATCTCACCCGAGGTTCTTCTGGTGTTCTCCTCGACGTTCAACGAACAATCTACCCCTAGCAAATCTCACCTGAGGTTCTTCTGGTGTCCTCCTCGACGTCGACGGTGCCGTCGCCGGACCCGTAGCCCGACCCGCCGTAGTCGCTGTCCTCGTCGTCCTGGTCGTAGTAGGAGCCGGAGCCGCCGTCCGGGTTGCGGCGGTCGGCGTGCGGCGCGCCGTCCTGTGTCCTCGTCTGGCTGTCCGACACCGGCAGCCACGTGATGCGCGCCAGGATCTCCTGCGGAGTGAGGCGTGGCTTGTCATTTATGGTTTTGTTAAGATTTTATGCTTTGAAAATGATCAGGGCAGCCACGTGATGCGCGCCAGGATCTTCTGCGGAGTGAGGCGTGGCGTGTCATTTATAGTTTTGTTAAGACTTTATGCTTTGAAAATGATCAGGGCAGCCACGTGATGCGCTCCAGGATCTCCTGCGGAGTGAGGCGTGGCGTGTCATTTATAGTTTTGTTAAGACTTTATGCTTTGAAAATGATCAGGGCAGCCACGTGATGAGCGCCAGGATCTCCTGCGGAATGACGCATGACATTTTAGTTCTTATGCATTCAAAATTAAATGTCTAGCACCGGGGAGTGACGCATGTCGTTTCATTTATGATTTTGTTAGGACTTTGTGCATTAAAATAGAATTGGGCAGCAACGTGATGCACGCTAGGATCTCCTGGGGGAGTGATGCATATCGTGCCATATCTGATTCTATAAGGACGGTTTTCATTAGATTAAATAAGTTAGCTTAATTATCCTCAACCACAACATAGGTGTTCTAAACAGAGAAAGGAGGAAGGCGCCATTTGGTATGGAGCTACGACAACGGGGAATCTAAGCAGAAAGTGTTTTCAAAGATCTCTAGCACTTAGAAACAACAAGTTTCGAACTAAGTTAAGAAATAAGATAAAGCTCAAATATTAACGTCCCAAGTGCTGAAAAATTGAACGTCAGTGAACCAAAAAAGATGTTTCGTAAAAAAACAGAAAGCCTAGTCTATTTCAACTAATGGAAGAACTACCACCAAACTTTCAGGTCGGGACCTTACGTTTTTCTTCTTTGAATGCTAATTCTCACGGGGCCAATAGTTAAATCCCCTGAAGGGAAAGCTATTCGTTATTTCTTCATTACGACACGAACAGCTCGCTAATACCCAAGGATATGTTGTCCCTCCACTTCATTTACTTCTATTTTCCCTATGAATATTCCTTTTACCGAAGACCGTATACTATGCCGAAGCACATTTCTAACTGAAAAGAAACAGTCACTTCAGTGAAGTTTATCCTTGAAACGTTCTGCAGCGTCAGTTTATGGAAGGAATACACTCACTCCTACTTTCAAGTGCGCCTCTGAACAAAGCAATTAGTTTTGCGTTTTTGCGGCTTAAAATACCTTAACTATTAGTATCTTGGAAAAGAACATCAATACATTTAGAAAGCGTATCGAATAAACTAGTTTCAGCATTTTTGTATTGATTGATGTACTATTGAGGCATGGTAGTGCAAGTGAGGCAGTGAGGCATGGTAGTGCAGGTGAGGCATGGTAGTGCAGGTGAGGCATGGTAGTGCAGGTGAGGCATGGTAGTGCAGGTGAGGCAGTGAGGCATGGTAG
>JACJUY010005370.1:30662-57631 GCA_014220935.1 Platorchestia sp. MABIK | reverse complement strand
CGTTTATACACTGATTTAGAATCCTCCACAGCCGCATGAGTTCAAATGGAAATTATGTAAAAAAACATAAAAATTTTATCTGAAAATAAACGTTTCCTCCAGAAAAAGTCGACAAGGAAATGGATGACAAAATTTTAGCTGGTTGAGGGATGACATGACAGTAGAGGGATGACGAATTATCGGATGTTTACGTCAGTTCTTGGGCCGCCGTCACACGGTGACCAAATAGTAACGTTTCGTCATAATCATCTACAGTCAGCGGCACTGCTCGGTCTGTCCAGCGCCACGAAGCCGTCAGATTTCAATTTTAGGTTGGGACTAGTTTGGTCAAACTAATGCTCAAATCTGATTTTTTGGTGACCCTGGACAAACCGAGTGGTGCCGCTGACTGTATATGATTATGATGAAACGTTACCACTTGGTCTCCGTGTGACGGCGGCCTTAGGAATATTTGAACTACATTGACTGGTATAGGTGCTTCCACTGATATTGCACCCATTAAAATCTTGGGCAGTGTCTTTAGCACATTAACTGAGATACGACGTACTTAGATTTTTCCTGGTGCGGAACGACCCATCGTTGGATCGCTTAAAAATTTCTAACAATCTCCTTTGAATTGATGGTTTTTAATGAACCCAGTCAATGTTTGGTATTCATAAGTTTGCTAATCATTTTTGCCTTTAAATGCTCCGGTAGCAACTAACGGTATTTCCAAATCGTGACTGACCAAACGGTATATATAAATTTCATTCGTGTTGGGGCTTCATCAAAACCTGAAGATGAGTCTTTTCAGATAATTTGTGAACCTTTAAATTTCGCATGGTGAAATTAAGTTTGATTAAAGTTCAATCTTCCAATCTAGTTTTACTCGACGCAGTGAACGTGTTGAGCAATGCGAGCAATGCGAGCAATGCGAGCAATGCGAGCAATGCGAGCAATGCGAGCAATGCGAGCAATGCGAGCAATGCGAGCAATGCGAGCAATGCGAGCAATGCGAGCAATGCGAGCAATGCAAGCAATGCAAGCAATGCGAGCAATGCAAGCAATGCAAGCAATGCAAGCAATGCAAGCAATGCAAGCAATGCAAGCAATGCAAGCAATGCAAGCAATGCAAGCAATGCAAGCAATGCAAGCAATGCAAGCAATGCAAGCAATGCAAGCAATGCAAGTAAGACAAGTAAGACAAGTAAGACAAGTAATGCAAGTAAGACAAGTAAGACAAGTAATGCAAGTAATGCAAGTAATGCAAGTAATGCAAGTAATACAAGTAATACAAGTAATACAAGTAATACAAGGGTACAAGTTTGAGGTTCATCTTAACCGCACACAGACTCTACTCTCAATCCTGGGGACAATTTCGAACGTCTCCCACGCTCAAACAAACTTAATGGCGTACAAAGGCCTTTTAACCTTTTCACTAGAAATTGTACGATAGATTTATGCAAAGTAAAGCACTTTTAAAAAAATCAAGTAACCATAACTGAACTTGTGAGAGTCTATATTTGTTAACATTAAGCACTTTTGTCTCAATTATCGTGAAGTCAACGTTAGATGACGATGTTGGTGCTTGGTGCTCTCTACTCAATTCTTAATTCAAGTGAGTTTTCGGAACTTCTAGAATATTCTGGTAAATCAATATTCTACAAAACAATGCGCATGAAAGCAAATGAAAACTCTTTACAAGAAATCCTACTCGATCAAGGAAAAACGGAAATTTTAGATTTTAAGAATGCCGAGTCAAATCATTCTTTGTATGATATTTGTGATAAATTTGTTCGTGTAAGACCATCACATTAAAATTTAGCTTTAAACGTTTTTCGTACTTCTCATAATGCCTCTAATAACTGAGAATTACACGAGCAATCCTTTTTTTCAAGTGACTAAAAGTACACAACACCGAATTGTACACGAATAATTCATTCATTAATTGTTTGCAACAATAGCAGAAAACGTCCATAAGAGTAAAACTCAAAATTAGAATAAAACCAATCTAACATCGAAATAAGTGTGTCTAAGATACTCCAATCCCCCAATTCTCTGAAAGACAACTTTGAGAACATGCGTTTTTCATCTTGCGATTGCTCAACCCTACTTGAGCTTTTCCAATCCAAACTTAAACTCCTTTGGTTTTCCTCGTGAGTAGACGTCTCACTTCGGTATTCAGGGTCACTGAAAGCCTGGCCTTTGCAAACCTTGTAGAAACTCGGCATTTAAAACACCCTGCCTCCAAAAATCTACGGCGTTCGGAACGCTCAGATTCTGAGGATCTTTGCGGCCAAAATCATGGTCTCTTCAAGCGTGGACGTCGAAGATTGACGTGTTTGGAGACTTCGCCTCTGAAACTCTATGTTTTATAGATTTTTTTAACATGTTCCCTGGGTATCTGCGGTTGTAAACGGTTGGTTTGATTAGGTTGTATCAGAATGGGGGAATTGACATTAAGTGTCGAAAACATTTTTATCATTCCTAAAAAATGTGAAAGACACAATTGCACGAGGCATTTCACCTGGAATGATAACAGTTATTTCTTGGTGGTCGCGAAACATGAAATGTTATTTATTTATACCGGTACGTGAATGAGCAATTTAATGACTGAAACACGTGTGGCCCAATACGCAGGGAACGTGTTAATTTCCAGAGAATGGAAACGTCGTGTGTTTTATAGATTTTTTATTTAATTTTCAGGGAATGGAAACGTCGGATTTTTTGAAAAAAAATTTTTCAATTTCCAGAGAATGGAAACGTCGTATGTTTCATAGATCTTTTTTAGTTTCCACGGAATGGAAACGTTGTGTGTTTCATTTATTTTTTTCTTTAATTTTCAGAGTATGGAAACGTAATGCGTTTCACAGGTTCTTCTGAATAACCAGAAAATGGATGTGTAGTTTTCACTTTTCAAGAAGTTCTTTTTCCAAAAAAAAGACGGAATCTAATTAAATTTTAGCCTTGATTATTGGCCCCTTATTAGATTAGATGTTAGTTTAAGTCTCCCTACCACAACAAAGGTGTTCTCAAGAGGGGGAAGAGGAAAGCACCATTTAGTATGAAATAAAAAGAACGAGGAATCTATGCGCAAAATGTGTCCACACACCCAACTTATTACAATAACAAAATGAAAGAAGTTCATGAAGCAAAACAAAAGTTGAAGAAGAAGAAAGCAATAGCTGCTAAAAAACAACAGAAAGCAGAAAATAAACGGTTCGAAACAAAACAAAAAACTTAGGCCATCTCAACGAAAAGAAGGCCTACCTAACGTTAATTCAGCTCTTGATCTTGTTAGCGCATTCACTTTCTTCACAAATTATAGGCCATACACGTCTAAATTTTGGCAGTCAATGTCTTTCAACACTACAGTTTTCAGTAACAATTGTCTTTGAAATACTGACCGAAAACTACGGCGGAAGAAAATCTTCAACCTTATGTCGCAATTCCCTTTGGAGCAGGAACGACAAATTTACACATCTCCACGCCCAAACTGAAAATGGCAACCTTTAAGAACTGTGTGCTCACAAATTTAAAGCCCTGAAAACATGAAATTTGTAAACCTGGAAGCACAGCACTCATTTCAAGATCTCTTTAAAAATGGACTCCTTTGGGCCGTGGAAACATTGTTTTCATAAATTCAATCAAATAGAAACTTAGCCTTTGCAATTCAGAACTCGAAAAAAATTCTTTGTAAATTTAAGCCCTCGAAACCTAGAGTTTCAGAATTTAGGCTTCTGGAAGCATGTTCCAGCGTCGAAAGTTTCTCATAGAGTTAGAGTTTCAGGTTCGAGGCAGCGATGTTTCTTACGAAACTTTGCGACCGTCGTCATGGCTATAAAAACGCGGACCCCCATACAACCGAGCTTATAAGACCAATCCTAAGACTGCGAAGGCTTAAAGTTTTTCCACAATGATCTCAAGCTCTCATCAAAATCGAGGAGAAATTCAGCCGACATCTATCTCGAAGTGATTTACTTCACGAAATATTCCATTCTATCTACCAACGTTTTAGATGCGTATTTACCTCAGTAATCCAGGTGCACGTGGTTAAAATTGAATTCGTAATTACATGGAATTTCGCAACCGACGCCAAATTGCGAAAAAGTGGAAAACCACAGCAACTCGGCCCTCCCGAGGACCATAACAAAGCACCACGAGAGAAACATGCAACTTCAGCCATCAAGTCGCGCAGTACTTTTGTTTTGGCCGAGGCCGATATATTTCTCTCGGTCCAAAATCTAGAGAACAGTTTCGGGCCAGGGTCGATTTTTTGCTCCAAATCGCGAGTTGCTCTCAAGTGAAATGCCGAGTTTTTCGAGCTTCCTTGAAGTGAAATGCCTGCCGAGAAGTTCGGCCGATCCAGGAGCAATCAAGGATTTTGGGCCTGTGCTGGAACCCTTAGACAAACTTTGGACCGTAATATTGGAACACTGCATGAGCTTCTCGCTTCTTCCCGATGAAATCCTAAGAAAATGAGCGAATGTGGTCATTTCTTCATCGAAAACTGTGTTGGTTTCTAAGATCTTCGATGCGTAATTTGGGAACGCTTTTCAAAGTTCCACGTTTGTGTTTTGGACGAACGATGTGTGGACTTGTCATTGCATGTTAGCAAGTTATTAAAATAATGAACCAGAAACTGAAACTGAATTAATGTTACCGAGACTCAAGTTCTTGTTGACAAATCGACCTGGCTATGTTTTAATAAAGTACGCAAATCTTCCCTGTTAAGCAAAACATCAAATCCAGGCATTTTTGATGGGCCGTGTGCACTAGTGCTATATTGATGGTAACTGAAATAATTAGGAAGGCTACAAAATAATGAAACCCAGACGAGGTACTCCACCCAAAAAACGAATTCAAATAATGAAAGAAAAAGTACATTATCCGATGGAAAAGCTAAGTCAGTGGAGAAAAATAGCAAAGACTCGCTTTCGAATTTCAATGTTTTGCTGTGGATTAACAGTTGATACATCACCATATCTGAAACCTTGCGGTCTTTTAACCTTGAATATATAGCCGAAGATGCAACCTCATCACCCTAACATGATTAACACTTTGATTAGAAAGTAATACATATCTGTACCACTAGGTAAATTGCTCATTTTCGCTCTGGTATAAATGTGCAGCATTTTAATCATTTCACTACCTTTTCAAAAATAAATCTTTTCGCACAATTTAAAATTAAATCCCTCAAAAAATTTTTTCACGCTTCTTTGAAAGGATAGAACTCTATTCCAGCTGTAAAGTCAGTTTTTCACTTCTACTGTTTATAATTATCTAACTTCACCCAACTGTAGCAACCACGCAAACGTAATCAACGCGTTAAAGGGTGATATGGTTAAAGCTTCAGCATTGCATCAAAGGCTAAGGTCCGCGAGATTACCGAGTCAGCTATGTTAAGTCGGTGTAGGGTTGTTAAGGACCTAATGTCCCCGAATCATGGTTTCATTTCAAACCTGAGTTAAGATTAGGTCAGCAGCATGACTACACGATTCAACTACTTTCGGAACTCACCTCTATCCAAATCCTTCTTGCCATCCACCAAACATCTGAGCTGGTTCACATTCTCTTTGCTGGACAGCAATCTCTCAATCCAGCCCAGTCGGTCCAGCAGCCTTCGCTGCACGCCTGGATCCAGCCCAGATAATCCAGCGTCCGCTTTAGAAGCCTGCAAATATTTAAATGACAGCATGATAATCATTTAATGCGGTGTATTGTCAAACCTCAAGAAACTTAATTTTTAAATTATATGTCTAGAAACTCAGTCGTGTAATTTCATTGATGTATTTGTTTGTATAAATATTTTCGGAAGAACCGGCCAGTACCACAGATACATGCAAACTACCCTGCTGCAAAAAGGGGCTTAATTTTATCGCCGTTTTTGAACCTTCACAAAGGCATAGCGAACCGGCCGGGCTGTTAGATTTCAGAATAAATTAAAAGACGAGAGAAGGAGCGTAATTGAACTGTGATGCTACTTTGTTTTATTGCTTTATTGCTGTGATGCTTTATTTCAAGTCTATGATTTAACCCTCTGCTTCCCGACGGGAACTCCAGTTCCCGTCGTGAACTCGTGTTCCAGTTTGGGAAAATTGATGAAATTTCAGGGTAATTCAACTAGTAGGGAAATTATTTGAAGTAAATGACAAAACTAGGGCAATTAATAACATGCCTGCAACTATGTTTTAGACATTCCAAAAGTTTGACACGTGCAATTTGCTATTGATATCCACTCAGTGTAAGCTTCATGGTCTATGCAATACATTTAATTCTTTTTTATTTAACTTCAGCAAGTTTTTCATTAGAACATGTATTTACAGATAAAATTAAGCAAAATCTAAATTGATATCTTTTCTCAGATTTTTCGGCCATTTTTTTTGGGGTGGAAGCATACATTTTTGAAGCATAATTTTTTTCAATTTAATACTTTGACCACGGCNCTTACAAAGCACGGAAACTCATTCCAGCAAATATATCGATATTACCAGTCTGTTTTTCACAACCTAACCAAATCACTTTACAACACGCGCAATCGTATTCAACGTGTTAGAAAGGAAGTAAGCACCTGCTAATGTAGAAAAAAAAACATGCAAGGGTAATTTTGCTGATATTTAAGGGTAATGACTAAGTTACCTTCTAAAACTTTTCCCTTAACAATTAGAGTGTTGGGAAGGAAAGGGTTAAGTGCTTCGATTATTAGTTTTGAGACAACTTGCTCACCGCATGCAAAATTTCGTATTCGCATATGAAGAACTAAAAGAAGAGAAAAGATTGCCGACAACGGTATAATGATCAACACTTAACTGCCCCATATCCCATGTACGTATAGCACGCTCGATTCAAAAACTCATACATGTTATTTCTAGTAGAATTTGGGACAGATATACAGGTATTTTTTAATCTCCCTGCTGAATGGAAGTTACGCTCTTACAGTGATGGCGACAACCTGACGCCAGCGTCTGTTTAAATTCTTTGACGGACTCTAAGTTCAATAGATTAGACAACTCTAAATTCAACCGTCGTCTATAGTGATGGCGGTTGTAATCATGTTGAAATGAGTACAAACTCTGATGAGTGCAAAAACTCATGTCATCAGGGTCTCCATAATGAGTAAACGTGGCTTTAATTTCTGATGGCACTAGAACTCAACTAATCAATTGTTGGTTAAGCAATTATCCAATTAATATTTTTTCATCCTGTGTGAGAAATCAGTGAATTAATAATTGAATTTTAATGAATTCATGCTTCATAATTGATGCAATGTTGCCAAGTGTTTAGTTATTAGCAAATGGAATTATTCCCAGCAAGTACCTAGCAGGAAATTAGAACCATAATTTGAAGAAATTAGAATTAAAATTGAAAGTAGTTAATTAGATTCAGGAGCAATTAAAATAGACGTATTATACAATTATTTTAAAGACGCAGTTAATTAATTCCTTACTTTGGACTTAGCGACCGTGTCCTGCGCCACCTGCAGCAGCCGCAGCGAAGACTTAGCCTCGGTCTCTGGGGTTTGCGAGAGTAGATTAGATTAGATTGAATGTAAGTTTAAGTCTCCCTAGCTGCAACAAAGGCGTTCCAAAGAGAGGAAGATCAGATTAGATGTTGGTTTTAGCCTCCTTAACCGCAACAAAGGCGTTCCAAAGAGAGGAAGATCAGATTAGATGTTAGTTTAAGCCTCTCTAACCGCAACAAAGGCGTTCCAAAGAGAGGAATATCAGATTAGATGTTGGTTTTAGCCTCCTTAACCGCAACAAAGGCGTTCCAAAGAGAGGAATATCAGATTAGATGTTAGTTTAAGCCCCTCTAACCGCAACAAAGGCGTTCCAAAGAGAGGAATATCAGATTAGATGTTAGTTTAAGCCTCCTTAACCGCAACAAAGGCGTTCCAAAGAGAGGAAGATCAGATTAGATGTTGGTTTAAGCCTCTCTAACCGCAACAAAGGCGTTCCAAACAGAGGAATATCAGATTAGATGTTAGTTTAAGCCTCTCTAACCGCAACAAAGGCGTTCCAAAGAGAGGAAGATCAGATTAGATGTTAGTTTATGCCCAACCCTCAACACGGTGCCTTATATTTCTCACCTGTGAGCGCAAATTCCCTTTGATACAATAGTTGTATCCCCCTTGGTATTGTGGGAAAATACCAGATGAACATTTTGCAGTTTGGCTAAAAGTATCGACATTAATTTAGAACAGGGCGTATGTGAACAGAAAAATACAGGTGGCAATTTAGACCACTTGTCAACAAAACTTCAATTTCTGCATTATTCAAAGCAAAAGACAGCGATGAGCAAGTGTTGGCTGCAGTATTTATAACTTAGAATGGAAAAAAAGATTCAGTATTTGTATTGCAATCACCACTATTAACGAATAATTTTGCGTTAAATATAAAAATTGTGTTAAATTCATAAATTGTAATTTATGGATCATGCTCCATGGTGGCATGACGGCTACTCTAATTTTATTTTCTGATACTTTTCTCATCTGAATGGAAGAGTAAATATTTGTGGATGACGACATTTACGGAAGAAATCCTAGTTAATTCTACCCTGGTTTTCTTTACGCCTCAAACTAACATACACGAATCAATGTAATGATCATATTTTTCAAGTAAAAACTTTTCGGCCAAGTCGGTCATTTTCAATGCCTGTAAAACCATTAAATGAATCCGTAGTCAATAAAAATCCGTACGACTTAAAATAAAATAATATGCGGAGTAAATTCATGTCATTTGTGATCAACTATTGAATAAAACGATCACTTTAACCCTCTTGCTCACCTTTGGTCAGCTGTCTCTGCAGGTCGTCGTACATGACAGACTGCGTGGTCCACACACCCTGATCCTGATGAGAAATATCATTTATTCCTTAGCATCAACACTGTAATAAAACAACATGTGCCTCCTTAAATGAGTAAATAAATAAATTCGCAAATTTTTTGAGCAAAATTCCTCCTATGTTAATACAATGCAAACATTAAATTTGGTTGGTCCGTATTGTTGGTTGGTTCGTCTCTCTTTCACATTCTTAAAAGATGCGTAGACCGTATCTGTGATACGAGTTTCACCAGTGCACAAGTACAAGAATATTTTGATCACGGGTACTATTAGGATGGATATATTTGTTTGTCATCAACATCTGTAAGATTTTTTTAAAGAAAAACTGGAATCCCGTTAATTTTGACGGATCGTGTACTCTACAGTCTGAAAAATAAAACTCGAACTTTAGCAGCACCGTGCACCAAAGAGTCGGTCCTCGAGTTATGCTTCATTTTGTGCGAACCTCCGCTTTAACAATTTTACTGCGCCATGAACCACTGGTGGTCACGGAGGGAGTTTTCATAATGATGCTGACCGACCATTACACATTAACTCAATTTTCATAAATACTAAATCAAAACTAAATGAAAGCACGATCCAGTTAGTAGTGTTTGATATTTTCAACATTGCCTACCACAAATGACTTTAAATTTGAATTGAAAATTGAACTTTAGTTTTACCAGTCGCAGTCAAAGTCTTGAAGATGAAAACTTGACCCAGCTATTCAACTCTTACGACGCTTGGTTCAAGTTCTGAAAAAAGGGGAAATAACTGTGACCAACGAGTCGAGAGTCAACTTTACACTGAGGAGGGGCTCGACCAACTGTCCCGTCTTGCCCCGCACACCACTGTTAGTAATTTCCTGAATTTTGTGAATCAATCTGTCGTACAATATTGAGAGCTGAGGAAAACGGTACTAATTTTCAAACATCGTACAGTATTGAGAGTTGAAATTAAATTAGTTATAAGTTAGTTTCAGCCTCCCTAACCACAACAAAGGTTTTCAAAAGAGAGGTAGGATAAAGGCACCATTTAGTATGGAGTTAAGGAGCTCAGAATGTATGCACCTAGATGTATTTTCACTCAGGATCCCCCGCGCATAGGAACAATAAGAGGAGGAAGATTATTATGAATCTAGATGAAATTTAAAAATTAAAAAATAATTGGTGCTGAAAAAACCAACAGCAGAAAACCGAAAAAAAAATGTTAAGGGGACCTACTACCCTGGACTTTACCTAATTTGTCAAATTTTATACATTTCCCTTTTCACATTTCTATTGCGACTAGGTAACGAAAATGCGTACAGATATGTAAAATTAAATTTTGAACACATTTTCTTCCATAAAAATTTTCGATTTCCGCCATAGAAAAAAGTTATTGAGCGAACATAAAAAATATATTTACCTGCGCAAAACTTTTCCCACTCTACAATTTTTTACATAGAAGCGTGATTTTGGTTTCATTCAACGCGGAAGGACTGTAGGTACCTCGTAACGAAGGATTTTTTTTGCCACATGCGTGCATGTTTTTCGCCGCCTAAGCTATTTAATTGCTTTAATCGCTTGAGCGGCGAAAAACATGCATACAGGCGGCAAAAAACTCGGACTGGGAAGTTTGTGAGCAGCAGTGTTTAAAAAAACAACTTGGCTGCTCGAAAAAAATATATCTTTCCTCAGAAGTGTGATAATGTAATATCATAATGGTAATTTACTTTGTTTGCTTTAATCTCTTCTAAAAAAGATGTTTAAATAATTGAAATGTTCATTCACACTGACATGCAAATGAGTAATTTACCAAGTGGTACTCTTACGCCCCAATCGACGTGTCAACAAACGATCTAATACTGCATCTCTTGTGGTAAATAAATTGTTTAAATTGTTAGTTTGCCCAAAGAATGTCCAAAGCATCCTGCATACCGAGCTTTTCTCAGACTTTGTGCACCAAACTTTGGAACAATTACGTTTTTGGAGAAGATTCGGAAAAGGAAAACTTTTTTCTTTCCCCAAACCGGGAAAAACTAGACAAAATTTGCGAAACGTTAAAGATTCTCTTCGTTACCAAGAACTGAGATTTAAGCCAGAAAACCAAGACAAAGAAAGTTAAGGCGTTTGTTTCGTTCTCTTTGGAACTAAGACAAAACTAAATTAAAACATGCCGGATGGTAACTCGATTCCTACGAAGGGACCCACCGGTGGTCACTGAGGGGACTTTCATAATGCTGCTGACCGACCTGAGATCACTAACCCAATTTCAATAAATACTTAATGAAAGCTAAATATAAACAATTTTAAAAAATTTAAAAAATTTATTTACCACAGGTAATGCAGAGGTAGAACGTTTCTTAAGTCTAGCACAATGGTCAAATTTAAGTATAGCTACCTGTGGGCCCGAATAAGTTCAGTAACTTCTAGGGAATAGAAGCAGTTAATGTTCGTTATTTCCAAAATTGCTCACTACGATTATTGTTATTATATAAGAAAGTTTTAGCCTCCCTTAACCACGACAAAGATATTCCAAGAGAGGAAGGAAGAAGGCACCATTTAGTATGGAGTTGAGGGAACGTGGAATCTATGCACAAGGTGCACAGAAACAGTAAGCTCAGAAAGAAGTTCATGAAACAGGAAAAAGTTGAAGAAGGAAGTAACAGGAGCTGAAAAAACAGGACAGCAGTGAACCGAAAAAAGATGGTGCGTAACAAAACAAAACCTATTCTATTTCAACAAAAAGGAAGCCTGCCTAACGTTTAGCTCGGGCCCTCTCACAGTCCCTCTGGGAGCACTAATTCCCATAGATACAATGGTTATGGAATATGACGGGTCCCAGGTTACCGATATTAAACATAGATAATCAAATTATGAAGTTGAACTAATTCCACAGTTGGCAGATATTGAACCAACTTCAATAAATGTTTGATTAAATTGTATAGCAAATATGGAAGATCAGCTCCCCAATTTTATCCACTTGTGCTTATCCTGACCCAATATTTTCACTATGGCCTTCACTTAAGCCCAAGCAAATTTGCATATTCCAAGTCTTCGTTCAGCCCTGCACATTTTTTGGTAACATTTGCAACTCCCACCAAAAATTCACGATCATTAAAATGCAGTAATGAAGATCTTTAGTTCTAAAAAAATTCGCCGATCCTCGATCACGACGTCGGTTTAGGTCTGTAAAACGCAAATCAGCACATCACGTTGAATCAGATCGAAAGGAAAAATGACCGAACTAAATGTCCAATTAATGCATTTTACGTTCTGCGTACATGTCTAACGATCTTCCATTTTGATTTTTGCTTCCATTTCTTTCATCGGTGCACACATGCATAGCGCTGAACTCATCCGCAATTTAGCAATATAAGGGCTATGAGGGATCGTTTTCTGAACAAAATACAGAAAACTAAATTTCATCCCAAGCCACAATTAATTAATCCGGCAAAAAATAGGTTTTGAAAACCGTTGCCTAAAAAATAGACATGCTAAAATATCCTTACAGTATTAAAACCATTTCCTTCGTACAGGTTGACTGTATTAAAACCATTTCCTTCGTACAGGTTTACTGCATTAAAACCATTTCCTTCGTACAGGTTTACTGCACTAAAACTATTTCCTTCGTACAGGTTTACTGCATTAAAACCATTTCCTTCGTACAGGTTTACTGCATTAAAACCATTTCCTTCGTACAGGTTTCCTTCGTACAGTGAATTCTTTACAGGTACCGGAATGTCATACAAAAGCACGTATGTCACGTCACTGTTAGCAAATTCTGGACACAACAGGTCGAATTATCAAGCAGAGCTAATGTCACCATTACTACAGACTATACACAGCTGATCACAATATCAAGCAAATCTAACGTTACTTCTGACTGATACTAGACACAACTGATCAAAATATCAAGAAGAACCATTGTCATGTGCTGAACCAACTTCAAATTATCGAGCAGAAACAGAGTCACTGTTGTCAGGTACTGAACTACGGACATAGCTGACCAAAATGCCAAACAAAGCCAGAGAAGCAGCCCACCATCATCGGGTCCTGGTGCTTGTGCGTAGACTTGTGCAGGAGGTACACCGGCGGCGTCTGGGTCACGATGTCCCTCTTCCTCACTACGCCCGGTGCTCGCTTCTGGAAAACCAAAAATAAACGAAACATTCACTTAAATCAAACTACTGAGTTACGATAACAGTCTGTTACCTGTATAATTTTTATTAGTAAAATTTTACAGTTCATGTACAAAATTTAAAAGCGGCGAGTAGATTCCAAAAAAATTAGTGTAGAGTTTGTTTTCGTTTCCAACGCATGTGGATAATTTAAGAAAACAATAGCCAGTTGCAAGTTGCGCCAGAACTCCCAAATTCAAGCATTTATTCCCAACGGGTTTTGTAATGAATACGTTCATTACAGCGCCGTTTTGAGACCCCTTCTGGGACTACTCATAAAACCGATCATCGTTCAAGGCTCATATTTTTAAATTGTTTCACCTAAAAACTTCAAATAAGTCTTGAAATGTAGCTCAAAGCATTCGTCGTGCGCACAGATAGCATACAAATAGGGAGGGGAAGATGCAAAGCCCCTCTTAACTTTCCTGTTTACAGTAGATTTTTCCATGAAATACTTATCGTCACCCGGCTTTTATATCAGAGCTATGAAACATTTATCGTCACCCGGCTTTTATATCAGAGCTATGAAACATTTATCGTCACCCGGCTTTTATATCAGAGCTATGAAACATTTATCGTCACCCGGCTTTTAAATCAGAGCTATGAAACATTTATCGTTACCCAGCTTTTATATCAGAGCTATGAAACATTTATCGTTACCCAGCTTTTACATCTGAGCTATGAAACATTTATCGTTACCCAGCTTTCATATCAGAGCTATGAAACATTTATCGTTACCCAGCTTTTATATCTGAGCTATGAAACATTTATCGTTACCCAGCTTTTATATCTGAGCTATGAAACACTTATCGTTACCCAGCTTTTATATCTGAGCTATGAAACATTTATGGTTACCCAGCTTTCATATCTGAGCTATGAAACACTTATCGTTACCCAGCTTTTGTGTCTGAGCTATGAAACATTTATCGTTACCCAGCTTTCATATATGAGCTATGAAACACTTATCGTTACCCAGCTTTTGTGTCTGAGCTATGAAACATTTATCGTTACCCAGCTTTCATATATGAGCTATGAAACACTTATCGTTAGCCAGCTTTTCTATCTGAGCTATGAAACATTTATCGTTTCCCAGGTCTTATATCAGAGCTATGAAACATTTATCGTTTCCCAGGTAGCTATAGCACCCAGAAACTTTAAATTAGCTTCAAGCAGAAGCTCAAAAAAGTTTCCGTGAGCCAATCTAACATGGGATTTTTGAAAACACCTAGGTTAGGTTAGTCTCAACACAGGCTAAGAACACATAGAACTGTTTAAACTTCAAATGGAGACTAATTTGAAGTTTTTGATCCAAAAGTTCAAACGATAGACCCAGGGAACGAGTGGTTTCAGCAACAATGTCAAAACTACACCTTAGATTTCAAATCTGGCTCAGCACTTGAAAATTTGTGAGAAGAAAGAGATCATCTAACTTTATTCTTCCACAAAAATCCTGCTTTAATGCTTTGTATCAGAATTCTTTTCTTCCATTGTACTGTTAAAACAATCACCTTTGTTAGAATGACACTGGCATCTGATTGCGACCGAAGTTAGAATGAGGAAGGTACTTCCACTCAGCAGTGAACTACTAAGAGCACATTAAGGTGCAAATTTGATGAGACACGAAGGATAATATGAAAGTGGTTTTTGATGTGACTAGAATGTTGGTGCAGATGGAGGCTGAGTAAACCACGTTGTCTAATTGAGATTTTAGCGGAAAACTCGACATAATTGCAAAACGCCTTTCTGTAATCGAGGTGTTTACTCGTGAATGCTCCATTCAAACCTAGAATATTTCAACTTTCTCGTTCTTCAGCTCATTCAGTAACCAGAGACTCGAGCGATTTCAGTTATATCTGAACACTAACAAGTTACGAGGAACACATTCCAAGAGTCATAATTGAAAAGTAGCGCCTGTTGGAGACGAACTATCATTAGTGATGCAAGAGGTCAAGAGGAGGCTTAAAGTGGGGAACAAAATTAATTGAGCAATTGGGAAAATAACAAATGGCTTGATAACGAAAAAAAATCCATGGACGGCGTTCAAGCAAACCATGTGTGAGTTGCAGCTGGATGGAAGACCGCCTATTGACTTACATTAAGGTGACTTAACTATAGCAAATGCTAAATAGAGTACTATTAGACCCAGCGACCATTTGCAAAACTAAAATTTGCTACCTGTACTCTTACATTTTCCTCTGTCGTGCAAACACCAGTGGAAGACCTGTAGAAAGTCGGTGTTCGTTTTTGGATTGAAATTTTTTAATTTTTGCGTTGAGGAGGGACGCTCATTTCATAAGAACTTGAGTAAATGTGAAGGAGAGGACAGTAATCGATTTCTCAATTTTTGGAGCTCTAATATTGGTTATTAGATCGAAATAAACAAAATTTTGCCCATGCACTTTCCGTCGCAAACGAGTATTTAACGAGTTATAGCAGTGACGTAATGTTACGTAACTGAATTAATCTAACCCAGAGTAACCCAGAGTAACCCAGAGTAACCCAGAGTAACCCAGAGTAACCCAGAGTAACCCAGAGTAACCCAGAGTAACCCAGAGTAACCCAGAGTAACCCAGAGTAACCCAGAGTAACTCAGAGAAACCTAGAGTAACCTAAAGTAACGATCATTCGAACGCATTACAGGCGTCGGTAGGGCGAGTCCATTAAGGTCTTCCCCTCAAACCGAATTTTCCCGCGCTTCAATAAATGGAAAGGCGGTAGGTAAGCTATAGCTATAACTCGTTAAATACTCATTTACGACGGAAAGTGCATGGAAGAAAAACTGATTATTTCGTTCTAGCTACCGATATTCAAGTTGAAAAGATTGGAAAATTGATTACTGTCCTCTCCCTCTCAAATACCAGATCTTGTCCTAACCTTACTCAATGTTAGGTAAAATGACATCACGTTCAAACCTTCCGTCAATGTATTTTCCTTTGTAGCGCAGGCTTACTTCTGCAGGTTATATAGTTCATAGAGAACAATAGACAATTACTTAAAATGAAATAACCGGAATTCTGCGCAAAGTTATGCTTGTGTAGCCCCTTTTCATTTGACTAAATACTTAAAACGTTGATATTAATTTTGAACTTATAACTCAGACTAAAAGTCAGTTAAAGAAAGGTTTTGGCCCAAATTCTGGATTCTCTAATTTTCAAAGTTTTCCAGCCATTTTTAACATCAAAACCTTACGATGAAATCTCTCAAATATATTTCTGTTTCATTAAGAACGCTTCGGATAAAGTCAAAATTTATGAATGATCCATCAAATAATAGCGCTCGCAGTTCTTCACTTATAAATGAACATTTCCTTTTATTTATTAAACAGTAAACGATATTGAATTTACACTATATAAATATTTCAGTAAACATCTCTGATATGAAAGTAACGTAGTTTACGTTTCTTAGTTTACCTAAATCAGCTCTTTTATCGTTGATAACATTTGTATTTCCCCTTGATTAAAAATCACTTCTAAAACGCACATGCGCTGAAGGTGCACCTCGATTTCAGATCAGAAATTTTACGCTCTTACTAGTGTTCTCACCTCGCAGTATTTGCGCCACTGCTCCACGTAAAACTTGTGTTCGGGAACACTCGTATCGACGGACGTGTTCTCTTGCTGGAACAGCAGCATCAACGGCGTTTCCGCGAGCATCACACGCAGCATGGCGGAAATTTTCTGCTGCACTGCATCCGCTTTGAACTTACGAGGTAATATACACACCTGCTCAAATAGATTGAATGGCGAACTTAAGAAAATTTTGAATATATTTACCAGCAATGATAAGTTTTTCTTTACCTTTACAGCGCACCGTCATATTTTCAAGATTGGTTTTTAGTTTTCTGAGATCAAAAATCGTTTCCGTTTAGTTTAACTGACCAACTTCAAAGTCAGATTAACCTTAATTTTAGATCATCCCGTCACTTTTCCATCAATAACGGGCAAATCAGATAAAAATCAGTTGATTTCGCGTAAATTTTAGGCTGAATTTGTTACACGATTTTTTTAGAATACAACCCTGCTGTTGCAAGTCTACTGCTGCACGTTAAATCATACCTGTACTTGGCTGTTAAAAAGAGAATATTTACTACGCTGACACTGAATTTTTTGCGATTACTTATAATATTTCTGGTGACCAGAATATTACGACTCGATAATGCAAGTCCACCAATTTTGTATGATTAATTAGATGTATTGGGTTGGCTTAGCGTGATTTTAATTCAAAATCTTCCCACAGCGCACCGAGATAATGCACATTGAATTCCCTATCATTGTTCAAGTAGTTCTCCGATCAAAGTTTTTAAATGCTCAGCATTAGTAGAGTCAATGTTCTCAAATGATAAAAATTATAGCTAACGAGCAAAAGTAATTGGTCCCAAATTTTGCAAGGAAATCAGTGCCACAACACAGCTAAACACAGACACAGAAAATGTCGACTCCGGACGGTCCAATTTCCCGGTGCGCTGGTTGCCATGACAACTGCGAAGCCACTGCGGCGTCTCCATGGAAACACTCCACGATGCTGTTAATCTTAAAAAATTCACATAAGTAACTCTGCAATAAAATGACTTCTGAGTTCCGCTGCAGATTTAATTTTAGAAATAAGGACAGCGATTAAGTCGATTTGGAGAGTCTAGATGCAGTTAAAACTTCATTAAAAATTTTTTTAAACGTCTCGCGCAGCACCAGCTGTTCCTACGAGAGATGCAAGAAATGTATTTTTCCTCGCCGTAATCTTCAAGTTTAGCACTTTACAAATAAAATTTACCATAGAGTCCACCCAGTACCTGGAGATTCGAGTCGGTACCATGGCAAAGAGAATTCAACGTCATCGTACTGACAAATGATCTCATGACAATCAAAAAAATATTTTTCAACCCCGAGATGTATTTTCCAGGTTTATTACATGGTGATGATGTAAGTTATATATATGTCGTACGTGCATGTAAATTAGGAATACGTTACAAATTGTTCATGTGAAAAATTGGCTACGCCTGCAATAGAAAGCCTCTAACTTTCTTTCAGTTAAAAAAATAAAATTAACGGATTTGGTTTTGATATAAACACTTTGACACTTTGACTTATTAACACTTTGACCATGGAGGAGATTTCCATAATGCTGCTGATTGACCAGTAGTCACAAACTCAATTTTCATAAGTACCTAATAAGAGCCATATGAAGGCATGATCCAGTTAACATTTGCTATTTTCAAAATTGTTCAGTAGAATTGGCTTCAAACTTGAGTTAAATATTGAACTTACGTTTAGCCAATTACTGACAAAGTAATGCATAATTGTGAAATGTGTTCCTGAATTTTCAACTCTAATGCAATTTAGTTAAAAGGGTAATAAAATTATTCAATGAATAATCAATGATTTAATTAAAATTTTTCAAAAATTAGTAATTAAGAGTTATTAACCAATGATAAACAATAATCTTTTGACATTTTATAATGATTTGTTTTTTATTTCAAGTTTATGTCATAAAATATGTGGATTTAATGATAGAGCAAACAAAGAGCTTCATTAGATAAGTCATAATATATAAAAAGATAAACTGTCATTATATCGATCTACTTCATCAAGCACATGAGATACAAACTTTGAGTTCAGTATTAGAATTTGTCCTAATTCACAAAATCAAGAGATCGAAATGTCGCTCAGCAACCAGTTGAAAATCGAGAAAATGTAATCGAGAGGCAAATAAAACTAAATTAATGTAATGTCTTTATTGTCCTAAACAAATTGTGGCTAGCTAACAAGTCCCATTTTCAGCTCGTAGTTAATGTCATAGTTGTCTGAAATTTTTTCTTATTCAACTTTTAAATATTTGTAATCAGTGTACGCTATCTAAACTAGTGTGAAGCTAACTAATCGTAACACTTCATTTGTACGTATTTTATCGTTCAAATCTCACAGTCTTGAAATAAATACAAAAGTGAATAGAATAGGTGAATTGATAATGTTTACTGTGGATAAAAAAATTTGTTTTGACTGAAATGAAGGAATAGCATTCATGTTAATCATTGATATTCAAATCATTCTATTTTAAAAACCATCAAATATTTATACGGCGTTTTGAGTTAACAGAACATGAAATTTCCGTTCGCATTAACGATATCATCATCATAACATCATCGAGCAATTAATTGATTGCCGTATAAAAAAGGATCTTGAAAATTCAAAACTCTACGGGTACTGTGAGTAAAATTTCAGTGTCGAAAATGTTAATCCCATTTTTCAGATAATGTGCTTTAAGGTATTCGTATGCCAAGCTAGTATGAAACTATGAAATTAAACATGTTTAGATTATTTCATTGTAATGTTGCTTAGGACGGGACTCGGTACACATATCACGCATACAAAACAAATGAAAATTGGTCCACACTAACAAGATTTATTTGTATAAATTCCAAAAGGAGCTGCAAAAAAAATTCACTTCGTCAATGGATTAAAAATCAAAAAACATTATTTTCAAGGGGAAATCACTTTCAATATTACTACAACAATTTCAAAACACGTCTTTTCATTTGCAATCAGAATACAGACTACCATTTATTTTAAAACCTCTTTAATGTTCTGTAAATCAAAGCACAGTTTCCTGAAGATCGTTCATGAAATTAATTAATCATTTTAACACATAAATTTAGATCATGTCTACTCATAAAATATTTTTTGATACCCTGTTGGTTATGAAAAGAATACGAGAAAAAGTTTTAGCATTTAAGCATTTCTATTCACCTTGAATATTGTCAATTATTATTGTCTCACGAACGACATTTCTAACTATCGTTATGTAAGCATAATAATGATGAAAACATCTGCGATATATTAATAATAATATATTTTAATCACAGCATGCTGACTATCATAACACGACTACGCTTCTTAAATGAACATGTGAGTCGAATATACAAATAAACATTATTTTACACACCGCGGCATCTGCGCACAACATGAAACCACAAATTCAAATTTTGAACGCTGGCTGGTAGCAAAGCAATCAATGTCTTACTCCGCACTACCTGCATGAAAGTACAAAAATACTAGGATAAAACTATCTTTAAGTGAGACTCAAGAGCATTTTTATTTCTATTCATTCTTCGTTTAAATTTTCAAAACTTCGCGAAAAATTAGAGTTTGTAGGGGACAATTTTCAATGTATGTTAAAGTTTCACTGGCATATTTTGCACATCGTTATTACGAAGGCAATTGTGACAGCCAGTTTGATTCAATGGTACTTCACGTCTCCGGCGTCGCGAACCAGCGACCTTCCTGTCTATGAGTTTAGCGATGTGCTCTAGTGACGTCACGAATGCACCTCGATGCATGTTAGAAGTTCACCTCTGAAAGTTGCTCATATTACAAGAACATATATGTATTTCAAATTTTTAATCTCCAAAAAATGAATATAAGTAACATTGCACCTATAAAATGACTTCTGAGTCATTGAAACCCGCACATATCCCATGTACGTACGAGAATATGTGTGTATACACTATACAGTTACTACTACATATATAGTAGAGTCAATTCACGCTCGTAAAATTCTGGCATACTTGCTCATTACAAATACATATTCACAGAACAACCAGTACATGGGGTGCTCAATGCCATCGCACAAACGACCAACACAAACCCGGTTATTAATAACAAACAGTCCAGGCACGTAGAGACGTACTACATCGATAAATAATACACTGTTAATAACCAAGTATAATGAACTCTAAAATTTAAAAAATTAGTTTGGCTTGGGAAAACGCGTCGATTTAATATTTATTTAACACCATATTCAAGGCCATGTTAAGACCAAATATGATTACGTTTTCCCCAACAGTAAATAAAAAATTGTGGTTGCGATTTTCGGGCACAACTATCATTAAGTAAAGTGAGGTGTGATTAATGTAGAATTGACAACCAAAAATCATGTCGCCTTTATAAAGCACAGATAATTTCTCTAATTGTACGCATTACTAATTGTGCAACTAGTATAATAAAAAATGTTTGTTTAAACGGAAAATTATTAACTTATAGATCACCTTTCCATATCGTCAATAAAATAATTAAGGCAGCTTTCTCAGGTGTGGCTTCAGGATTTTCACCTCGAATAAAAAAAATCGTTTCTTAGATCTCAGAACTTGACGTGCATTTGTAGGAACTGTAAGTGAGGGAAACCAAATGAAATCTTAACCGTCCTCTAATCTAATATGCGATGAGTAACTTAATCTGCTGTTCCTTCTCTTGTTCAGCGTGAATAGCGTGAAAAGTTGTACAACAGAGATATTATAGGAAATTTCCAAGCGTTTGTTAATTTCTGTGACTATCACTATCACCAAGCTCACAATTTGTAGCATTTTAAAATAACAGGTGTGTTACATGAAATCTTCTAATTTCGCCTTCAATAGAACTTTCAGGCATCATTTAGTCAATTTGATCCCTGGAAACCTGAACATGTTTTTTTCGTTGTCAGTAAGTTAAATATGTGTTGCAAAGCCCGTAGACTTTTCACAATGCTCCTGAGAGCTCTCAATTCACTTACATTAAACGAGAGTTGTAAAATCCGTGGAGATTTTATAGTCATGAACCACCGTGTTATCTCTCGTGTAAATCAAATTGATACAATACAGACCGATTTTTTTTATCTCCCTATTATTCACCTTGAATTGGCAACAAATGGTCATCCAAAAAGCTGTGTACTCAGAATCCAACCAATGTTTGTCTTCACATGTCTGCGCAGAAAATACAACTTTTTGCCGATCTCCTTTTCTTTGATGATCTTTCTATCGAAAAAAGTATGCGAGTATAACTAAGCCACAACATAACTCATAGCAATGAAGTAAGTGACAGTTTCATAAAACATAATTTTGATACAGAATTTTTCTCAGGATTACCAGCGTGCGAACATGACGATATGAGAATGATATTTCAAAATACAATACGATTCTTACGACAGCAAAAAATTTTCACAGTATAAATGTACTAATTCAGTGATTATAATAGTTTCAGACACAAATAGTGTATAATATAATGGTTACGTTTTTATCGCCTCTAAGAATATTGACCGACATTAGTTAATAGATCGTCCATTAATCTGAGATACAAACATTAGTGTGGATTTTAGAATCGAAAGTTTTTCTTCATATTAGGTCCAAAAACTTCTGAAACTGCTACTTTTACTTTCCGCTGGCAATCGACCAGACAAGCGACGCAACCACTCTCCACCTTCTCCCGTAGCACATTGATGACTTTGCGGTTGTGTCGGTTATATAAAGACCTCATTAAGTTACCTACTCTAGTACTGCTGGATTAAAAGGTACACAAATTTATTGTCTCGCACTGAAACATGACTTCCTAAGCAAAATTTCATTTCTTAATATACAACCAAACGATATTTATTTCAATGACATTCAGTGCAATGTGAGAGATTCTTATGTGAGTAATTATGCCTTCAAAACTTTATCCAACGAATAACAGTAGGTTATTCGTTATAGCAGTCAAACCTGCTTCCGACACAAGACAACAGGGTGAAAATTGTTACCGGTATGCTTCCGTTTACAGCGGTAGAAACCACTAAATTTATTTATCCAAGTAATGGCATTATACTAAAAATACTCTGGAAAATACAATCATGATACCAACTGATACTTTCGCAAATTTTAACATGATACACACGAATACTTTCGTAAATTTTAATGTGATGTCAACGAATACTTTCGTAAATTTAGTCATGAGACCGACCAGCAATGTTGAGAATTTAAATATTAAGCCATTCCTAAAAAAATTGCATCTAGGAAAGACAGATGTGCTCAATGTTTTGCAAAAATGTATGTTGAAGACATTTTTTATGGATTTCCATGTAGAAGTAAAGGTAGTGCACATAAATGCTCATGGTTCTGTGAGATAGCCCGCTTCAGTCTTATTATATTTCAACACAAGCGGACAGTTTCATGTTCACACGATCAAACCCAGTAATCAAAATGTCTTAAAAAATTCAATGATACATAAAGAAAACCTTCACCCAATTTAATTCAGCTCCATTCCACTTACACAGACTAATTTTTTTCGTTATTTTGACTAGGAAAAGCTAATAAAATATCATCCTATTTCTTAACAAACATGACTAGTCTATCACTCAAATTCTTCACAAAAAATATAAAATTAAAAAAATTAGATCTAAAATTCATCGCAGCATGATCGTTAAATCAGTTTCTAGTTAAAATGGATATGTGTTCACTGAAGTGATGACTAAACTTTTCAAGCGCATCTCGCAGGCAACGAGACAATGGCAATGATGTTGACTATATAGTTTGCGTACCTTGAATGACAATCATCTTTATTTATAACTTAGCTTTTACCCAAAGAGAAGAAAGAAATCACGGGCATTCGTTCTTTCACCTGCAACACCATATTATCACCTGTTCCAATAACGATTTTGAAATTACATCCAGCGACTAGTAACGACTCGTAATGTAGTTCAGCTACATTATGAGCTGACCATTTCAGCGGAGTTCATTTCAGTTCAGCTCCAATTTTACGAACATTTAAGCATTAGCTGAGTTAAAAACGATCGAAAGCTTCTTATGCTTTAATTTTCGTAAAAATTTAATAACCAGCGATGAAACAGCTTCTTGAAACCTTACAAAGAAGCAGAGCTCAAACAATGCAGTAAACACTTCTGAGTTATGAGGTGCGTAAATTTACTGTCACAAGCTCAGGAATACAATCGAGCAAAACGCTGTCAATTGCCCTGTTTAGTCAACGAAAGTTAAATATATTTTACCGGTGAAAATATACAAAACAATACACACATCCTTTACATGCCAATTCATTCCCCGCAATGTGTACTCATTCCCAGGATTGTGAATGTTTCTTAGCTCAAAATTTTCACTAAGGTTTTTACACGTTGAAGAACTCCGCATCATAAGGCGGCACCATCACTGAAAACCACCCAATACAGGGCAGGAAGCCAATCAAGAGCTCTACAAGAGCAACAAGTTAAAGTTCAGGACAGAGAACCCGAAGGGATGTGTCTGAACATTAAGAACGCATAGCCAAATTCTGTGATTCATCCCATAATGAATACTTCAACTGACATTACAGTAGTTTAGTGTTAATCATAAAATGCACCATTGCGAATGATAAAACCAAAAGTGATACAATGAAAGGTGTCACGGTAGATGACACTGTGTTTGGTACCATTATAAATGATACCATGCTTTGTACTACCACCAATGAAACCGTACATGAGTTTACTATACGGGAATGGAACTATGCATGTTACTACCACACGCAATACCATATAAAAATAAAAATAAATTACACCGCGTGTGATACTACCATGTATAATTTCGCTATCAATAAAGTCTTCTTACTAGTATTCCATGGCAAAAATAACGAAACCGTATGTAATCACGTACATTGCTTATGACGCTAGAAAAATAACAATTTATGCAATCAACTTATCGCTGATGATTCAACATAGATGGAAATTCATGCTATCAAACTTATCGCTCATGAATTCAACTTAAATTAGAGCTCATGCGATCAAACTTATCGCTCAGGAATTAAACTTAAATTGGAACTCATGAGATCAAACTTCCCGATCATGGTTCTACCAAAATAGAAACTCTTGCGATCTAACTAAAGATTCCTCAAGAAAAAATGAAGGCAGTGGGGGGACTTTGGTTCAACAAATTGTTCAAGGTTTCCCCGACTAAAAGGAAATTTCAGTCTGCTGTCGCGTATCAGAGAGAAGGCGAGATGGAGCCTGGCCTCGGCACTGGAGACGTGGTAGAGGAACGACAGCTCGGAGTTGAAGATGGCGGGCAACTGCTCGGTGTCACCTGGAAGAAAAAGCTCCATGAATTTTTCTACAGGTGTACTAAGCATGAAATTTTTAAATTTTGTCATAAGTAAAGTTTTGAAGTATCGTTTGTTCGAATTGAGCCTTCGAAACCTGACCATGTCTGTTTCGTTGTTAGTAAGTTAATTATGTGTTTTGAAATCCGCGGAGTTTTTGGCAAAAATCTCGGGGTTTTTAAATTTAGAAGTAAACATGGGTAGCAAAAACCGCAAACATTTTATAGTAATGAGCACCCGTATTTTCTTTCTTGTAAATAAAATGTACAGCGCGATTTTTTTGGAGAAATCGTTCTAGCAATTAACTTATAATTAGTTTTCACATTACTCGCCATTAGAAAAAGAGACAACCGATTGAACCAAAGAGGAAATTGATTTATTATTTAATCGGTATAACCTTTCCCCGTTTAATATGTAGAGTAAATACACCTCCCCTTCTCTCAGCTTAAGCAAGTATACTATAAATGACGATGTAATTTTCAAACTTCCAGAGGTCATATTATTTTCAGCCTTTTACTCAAAAAAATTCCCTCGATCTAGCAAGGATATACCAAAAGATATATAATTGTAAAAATTCCATTGTACTATTAACCAAAAACAGGTAGAGCAAATGTAGTTTTTTATTAATTTTTAACAGGAAACTTCAATTTTTTTAGATATATAGATGTACCTTGAATACCGGTGCTTCTAATTGATGCACGACTCCTGAATAACAACCGCTGGCTTAGTCCCCTCAAGGTTAGGTAACGTTAAGCTCTGGGGGGATATTTTGTAGCTTTGTAAAAAGTAGAGCTTTATAAAACGTGGAGCATAATAAAACGCTGAGCTTTGTAAAACGTTTACACTATAGACAACAAGCGTTTTTAATTTCTTGATTGGAGAGACTCGAACTAACCTGAATAACAGGGACTTGGTAGGGCATGTTATGATCAGCGTTCGTAACTATGCTGGTGCGGCGAGCTACGTTAGATCGCTGCACGCTGCCTGCTCTTTTGTTAATGGAGATCTGCGACCCCGGGGAAGTCTCGGTGCTAATGGTGCTACCTCCCCAAGGTGGGGGACCGATCTCCGTAGAGTTTGCGTCCATTGACGCGACGTTTGACTTGAAAGAAAACGGCGCCGAGCTGTCGTTTGACACGACGTCGGTTTGGCCTCCAAAAACGTTGTCGACTGAACGGGCGACGTCCGTAGGATTCACGGAGATGCATCTGAGTTTACTGAAAAAGAGATTCACTGAATTAGTTTGTGTACATAGAAAGGAAATTCGTTTTAATGGAAATTTGAGAAGTCAGACATGACACACACAACACAGCACCCACACAACACACCACACAACATACCACCCACACAACACCACACAACACATCACCCACACAACACACCACACAACATACCACACACCCACACAACACACACAACACACACCCACACAACACAACACACAACACACCACACACACAACATACTACCCACACACCACACACACACAAAACACACACAACACACCACTGATAGATATTTTACCGGCGAGCCCTGTTCGGGCGTCACCTTTTTTATAACGTCCCTGTCTTAGGAATTCCTGAGGGCTTTCAGTTGATCTCAGCTAGGCCGTATTTTCGTAGGCTTGATATTCCATAGGAATCTTCCTGATCTTCAGGGATAAAAGAGAAGTCAGTTGCTGAATAATTCTTCATTGAGGCGAGGGTTTCTCAACAGTTCTTATGTTGGCTGCGATAACTTTCAATTTTCTTCAGAGTTTCAGGTTGCTGCGGCCAAGTAGCGAAATTTCGAGCTGAGCTAAACAAGCTTCGAATTTGAGCTGAGCTAAAACAAGCTTTGAGCTAATTTCAAGGTTTGAGCTTATTACAAGCTTTGAATTTTTGAGCTGAAAAAACAAGCTTACGAAAATTTAAAGCTCGTGACGGAAGGATGTTTCGCAAGTATCTGTGATACGCGAGCTCAGTTCATTCTAGGGAAGTACTATTTTCCCTCATATTAAATTACAAAGGCACTAGTCGATATATCTTGGCGATGGCCTAATAACCACACAACACACCACACAACACACCAACAACACAACACACCCCCACACAACACACTTCCCACACAACACACTTCCCACACAACACACACACACAACACACCACA
>JACJUY010005370.1:0-30644 GCA_014220935.1 Platorchestia sp. MABIK | reverse complement strand
CACAATACACCACACAACACACCACACACACAACACACCCACAACACACCACACACCCACACACCACACACCCACACACCACACATGCATCACACCACCCACACAACACACCACACACACAACACACCTGGGTGGCCCAATGTCCTCATCAGGAAAGGATGCCACGTCCTGTCGCTCCGGCCTGCTGTCCCACACCGGCAACGCGTACTGGCCGGTGCTGGGTCTCGACCTGAAAGCCCAATAATATTATTCGAAGTTTTAATTTAGTGTTTAACGTAATGTCCATGAAAATCTTGTACCGCTCTGATTGGTTGTGCTGTGATGAAAAATCTTGTACCGCTTTGATTGGTTGTGCTGTGGTGAAAAATCTTCTTCCCCTTTGATTGGTTGCGCTGTGATGAAAAATCTTGTACCGCTTTAATGGGTGGTGCTGTGATGAAAAATCTTGTACCGCTTTGATTGGTTGTGCTAATGAAAAATCTTGTACCGCTTTGATTGGTTGTGCTGATGAAAAATCTTGTACCGCTTTGATTGGTTGTGCTGTGATGAAAAATCTTGTACCGCTTTGATTGGTTGTGCTGATGAAAAATTTTGTACCGCTTTGATTGGTTGTGCTGATGAAAAATCTTGTACCGCTTTGATTGGTTGTGCTGATGAAAAATCTTGTACCGCTTTGATTGGTTGTGCTGTGATGAAAAATCTTGTACCGCTTCAATGGGTTGTGCTGTAATGAAAAATCTTGTACCGCTTTGATTGGTTGCGCTGTGATGAAAAATCTTGTACCGCTTCAATGGGTTGTGCTGTGAATACTTTGTAATTTTCTTCAAACACAAACACTTCAGTCCATGGAAAAAAGTTTAAAAACCTAAATACTTACCCCTATTTTAAACTAGGCAGGGCAGCGAATCTGTCTCGTGCAAATTACGGGAGGCTAGAGGAAGCCTAAATATTGACCCCCATTTGAAAGTGTGCAGCGACCCTATCGTGCAAATTACGGGAGGCTAGAAGAAGCCTAAATACTGACCCCCATTTGAGAGTAAGCAGCGAGTTCCTGGCGCAAATTACGGGAGGCTAGACCAGGTCACAAAAATGACCCACTTCGCAGCCGTGAACTGGAAGTGTAGCACTCAGAGCGCTGCTAAATGCTGACGTAATTGAAGTCAATGGCAGCCGTAGCACAATAGCGGCCATTGCTTCTTCATTTTATGGCTCTGGTTCTGCGAGTCCGAGTGCTGAATGTGAGCCTACGCCATAAAATTAATCGGTCGCCAAATGCAAAAATTCGTGGAGTCATTGTTACTGCTCGTCCGCGTTTTCGTGAGTTTTGTCCTATAAGGAAATTTTATTTTGAATAAACAATTAGGTCGAGATAGACTGAGTGAGATGCGCATATTACAATGCGTGTATTATGAAAAAAACATTGCAAAGTTCCGTTCTCAAGTCATCCCATGGAAATAAGACAAGTTCGAACTGCTCCAACTGGTGACAGTTCGACACACTTTCTGCAGAAAACAAGATAAAAATAAGCGTAGGTCCACGTTGACCTCCGCCTCCTTTCTTCAACAACTAATCCATTCCAGCACGGGAAAAATTCAACTTAGAATTTCATTTCCCGATTCAAGATTTTGATTCATCAGCAACCGAGAGATTCAAACTTAAAATAAGTAAGCAAGTGATTTTTAATCCAAGTCTAGGTCTTCTATCCCCAACAACTAAGCGTTCTAACGTCAAAATAAGTCAGTATGGGATTTCATTATTCCAGGTTCTCGTCCAAACTTAGGGCACTCAGCCGATAGACCCGGACTGTAGGGCCATTTAAAACAGAAATGTTAAACTCGGCTTCGTCCGAGTGCTAGTCGATTCGAGTGTCGGCAGTCGGAATTGTGAGAGCTAGTCAAATCTAATCTTTAATAGCTTATTTGACCAGTCAGTCACTTGGGAAGTTGGAAACGAGAAATAAATCAGTCAGGCATTTGATGTAGAGTAATTTAGGAACAGATGCAGTCAGCCAAACGCAAGTAACGTTGGCCAAGATCACGTAATGCCAGGTAAATGCTTGCACAAGTCAGACTCATTGTAGTTACTTAATAACAAATACAATCAATAAATAGCATTTATTCAGCGCAGAGTGATATAAGTCAGACACAATGAGAATTATTTAAGAACAAGTGCTGTCAGTGAGATAGAACAGGAGCTATTTAGGAACGAATTCAGTCAGACTCGTGAGAAAGAAAAAAAGAGAAACAATTTACATCCAAAAATTTGACTCGTAAAAAGTGTAACATTGATTTTCAAAAATGTCCTAACATAAATATCATCAGTTCGTAAACACACATTAATACATAAGTATCATAACAGCTCGTCTGTGGTTGAATAAAGGCTTGAAAGAAAAACAAACAAATTCCATAAGTAAAACACAAGTATACAAGACAAACAACAAGTCTCCTGGGCAAGATAGGTAGAGGTTTGATGAGCAAGGCATCCTATCACAGATGTCGCCACTAACTGTTTTTGTAACTATCACAGATGTTTTCACTAACTGTTTTTGTAACTATAACAGTTGTTGTCACTAACTGTTTTTGTAACTATCACAGATGTTGTCACTAACTGTTTTTTTAACTATTACAGATGTTGTCACTAACTGTTTTTGTAACTATCACAGATGTTGCCACTAACGGTTTTTGTAACTATCACAGATGTTGTCACTAACTGTTTTTGTAGCCATCACAGATGTTGTCACTAACTGTTTTTGTAACTATCACAGTTGTTGTCACTAACTGTTTTTGTAACTATCACAGTTGTTGTCACTAACTGTTTTTGTAACTATCACAGATGTTGTCACTAACTGTTTTTGTAACTATCACAGATGTTGTCACTAACTGTTTTTGTAACTATCACAGTTGTTGTCACTAACTGTTTTTGTAACTATCACAGTTGTTGTCACTAACTGTTTTTGTAACAATCACAGATGTTGTCACTAACTGTTTTGTAACAATCACAGATGTTGTCACTAACTGTTTTTGTAACTATCACAGATGTTGTCACTAACTGTTTTTGTAACTATCACAGATGTTGTCACTAACTGTTTTTGTAACTATCACAGATGTTGTCACTAACTGTTTTTGTAACCATACAGATGTTGTCACTAACTGTTTTTGTAACTATCACAGTTGTTGTCACTAACTGTTTTTGTAACTATCACAGTTGTTGTCACTAACTGTTTTTGTAACTATCACAGTTGTTGTCACTAACTGTTTTTGTAACAATCACAGATGTTGTCACTAACTGTTTTTCCTGCTTACATGAACTCATATGGGCCTGACCTTCCAAAATTAAACAAATTATAGGCTAGACATTGTTCATTTTACAACATCATCATCTGTGTTATGAAATGATTAAATTAAACGTAGCAGACTAATTCATATTGGTTGGTAAATGCCACGAAACATAATTTATAATATGATTTTTTATAATTTAAGACCGAGCACTCTTGATTTAGTGGTTATTTGTTCTCAAAAGTCAGCTTTCCAAGTGAAAATACATGCAAAAGAACATGTAATAAACTCTTCTTTAGTTGTGAGCCTTTCATTTCTAAGTTAAACCTTTTTTTGTTTAGTTAATATCGAAAATTACTCTCAGCTTAAAATTTCCCTCACTCAATTTAAAATTACCCTCATACAACTTGAAATTACCGTCACTCAACTTAAAGTTTCTGTCACTCAACTTAAAATTCCCGTCACTCAACTTAAAATTCCCGTCACTCTACTCAATATTCGTGTCACTAAACTTAAATTTTGCGTCACTACTTAAAATTACCGTCACTCAACTCATAATTCGCGTCACTCAACTTTAAATTTTTGTCAAAACTTGAAACTCCCGTCAAAACTTAAAACTCCCGTCAATACTTCAAATTCGCGTCACTCAAGCACCTAACCCAAAAACCCTACCCTCCGCTCGGGGAAACTCCTCTGGAGGAGAAGGCGGAGCGGGGAGTGGAGGACACCGTAGTGGAGGCGGAGAGTGGAGGTGGGGAGGAGAGCGGTGGAGGGGAGACGGGATCCATGGAGGGGGGCTCCATCCACCACGAGCTCCGCCTCAGCGACATCACTGGATACGGCTGGCGAGGTGGATAATGATCAGCACTGCGATATTTTGTTGACTTTTGCAGATTTTAATTCTCAGTAGCCCTTTACGCCCTGAATTCTTTGCCTAAGCAGTAGAAGTGCAGCAAACCATGCGTCACACACACGAGGTTTATTTAATAACTTGTGTATCGCATGCAAAACTGACACAGCAATGAACTCTGCTGGAAGGTAACATGTACCCAAGCCGTCACATTCATTTGCTAGAAGCTCTGCATGTAATTTAGTACATGAGAAGCTCATATTTTTGGTGTGACTAATTCGTCACACTCGGCCGTAAAGGGCTAAATGAAACATGTGACCGTTTCATAAAATTTCTATGAAAAGAAATGGTTCGCATTTCCCTAGATGCTTTTATGCGATCAATGCAAAATGCTCACTCAACTTGTTGAAATTTAACATCACACTCGTGTAAAGATGTGTAATTCAAGTTAATTATTCGCATTTAGCAGTAGACGCAGTTGCTCAACACGTGTTAAGTTAATCAGAATTATCAACAGTAATTATCAACAGTAACAAGTCAGAGATAGTTGTAGTTACTCAGGAGTTAGTAGTCTGTCAGGTACAATAAAAGTTGTCAGAATCAAGTGCTTTCATCCGCAATGGGTCTACCGATAGATGTAAGAAAGAATAGAAGTTAGCAACACGAGCCGGTCGGTTAGAGAAATCCAATAACTTTTAGTGTGCCCTTCGTGCAATTTTGCGAATTTAAATTCATCAGTAACAACTCAGAGCAGGTAAGCGTCATCATGTGCAAAAATGCTGTTAGAAGACACGATAAAAGAAACGTCATTTACAGTAATGTTTCCGTGAGAGAGTCCGTGTAGCGAAGTTAAAATGTTGATTCATATGAAAAATTTCGCTCGAACTCCAGCCTTGATTTGTGTATGACTTGTTCTGACGCATTGAGAAATTTTCGATGGCCGACATTGATGATGAAAAATTAGTTGTTAATGGAGCTTTAGCTGTCATATGTAATACACGCGTTTTTTATTAGCGGAGTTGAAACATACTGAAAAAGAAATTTACGTGCATTGTGTTTCTAAATGAATTCCTCTTCATAACAAAGCTCAATTGAGAAGACACCTACAAATAATTCTGAAGAAGCGTGTATTCGTCGGTGAAACGATTCATTGGAAAGCTGTTTGGATGAGAAATATAAGGCGCTAGGATCCTTACGTAAATTATATTGTGAAACAACTCACTTAAGGAATGTTATATTAAAACTAAAAATAATTTTGTGATAAAATGACCTCAACCCCTCGCGCAACCAACCCTTCCCGGATAATCCTTTACGCGGAAAGCGTTCAAAAAACAAAGTTTAAAAAAAGCTGGTGGTGAAGCCATTCTTGAACAAAGATATTACGGAGATAACTTTACACAAAATCAAACCTAGGAAATTCATCCTAAAAATGTTATATGAAAAACAATAGAGATGAGAGACGTTCTCTTTTAACAATCACTGAAAGTTTCTATAAAAGATTATGTTCTTTTAAGCATATTTTGACCGAGGCCTAGATTCCTTTTCATTACACTCAGCGTATATAAGACGGTCCCTCCTCTTCGACCTCTCTTAAAATGTTCTGAAAGAACTTGAGTTTTTTAGCGTATTTTAAAGTGCAATCAAGTTCCACCCACCTGATCGACAGTAGGTGCGTTGGTCCGAGTCGGAGAGTTTCCGGAGAGAGAAAAACTTCGGCGAATTTGATCCAGCTGAGCCTCCGACCGCATTCTGGCTTGTTCTTTTTCGTCGCGTTGGATCTACGGCAGGGATATGAATCGCCTTATTCTAGAGCTGGATCACGGAAAAAACAGATGCAATTTTTCCTCAAATGTACATTCAAGAACCCTAGCAGTCACTGAACTTATTTGGGCCCACAGGTAGCTATCCTTAAATGTGACCATTGTACTAGACTTGAGAAACAATCTACATACTACTGTATCGCTTGTGGTAAATAAATTGCTTAAATTTTTTAAAATTTGTGAGTGATTGAAGGAATGGAAATAGACGACCATTCGCTAGAGGCTCTGACGCATGGGCTTCCAACCTAGGGTACATGTATACCTAGGGGTACGTTTGCTTATCTTAAGGAGTAAATTTATTGTCAACAAGAGAAGGGAAAAATTGTTGATAGGTTATTTATTTACGAAAATTTATGTATTCTTATCATTAAATAAATTTTTTCATATATCAAAAATTAGGCACACATGCCAATCTATCGAAGTACTGAAGATCATGAATTTTAGCAGCGTCAACGAGTAAAAAAAAAACAACCATGAAAGTTAATATCTCGTAAGAATCTTCACAGATTGTAACATAAAACGCACCTTACGGCCCAAAACAAAGAACGTAACTCCCACAAGAATCATCAAGAGGCCTGTGGCGATGCAGATGGGACCGATGATTTGTAGATTCTTGATGTGAGTCGCAACTGGCTTTTTGTAGGTAGAAGATTTGTTCATGGCTGGATAATCCTGATCAATGGAGTCCTCTTTCCTTCGAACCAAAGCCCCTGACTCTGCCATGCCAGCTTTCAAAAATTCGGGAACTTGTAACTCAGACTGGAATGTTTCTGGAGGTTGGAAGTTTAAATTTATGGCTTCTTGAGCCTTTCGATCAGACTTGAAGGCCTCCAAAGAAGGACGAGGAGCAGCACTAGTGGTTGTGGACACCGGTCTGTTGCTGGCGTTGTTGGCGCTGCCAAAAGCTACGTAGGTAAGGACACTACCGGCCAGAAGACAAAAAGCTCCGCAGATGATGAGGGTGAGATGGCAGTGAGGGGACAGCGCTACTCCTGATATCAGCAGTCCTCCTCCGTCGCTCCGCTCCACCTAACAAATTCACAGAGGCTTCAAAATCTGACGACTGATTGTACTTTAAAAAAACGTATCGAATCTTGAGAGAATCAATCTATTGATCAGTCCAGTGTGCTCCTTGGATGAGTAAATTAGGTGAAACGTAAGTGTACAACTTAAAATAGCGTTGATGATGGGATGCCGCGAACTTATTCAGGCCCACAAGTTGCTATACTCAAATGTGTTCATTGTACTAGTCTTAAGAAACAATCTACTGCTGTTTCACTTGTGGTAAATAAATTATTGTTTAAATTGTGCCTAAAGGGACAACATTCAGCTGCATTGAATTTTTAAGCCCAAGAAAACCTGACTCGAGTTGGGACATTACTGTCTTCTTCTTTTTTTGTGATTAGCTTGCACATGAATATACATTTGATTATTTTATTTAAGTGATGAATAACGTCTTGATTTTTTTTCATTTTGATATCTATAGTGTGGATGAAACTTTTGAAAGTTTGGCATATAGCTAGGCGGTAAAGCGTAACGGAACGAAACAAGAGCAACTTTACCGAAATGAGACACCCAGCACATTTATACCTCCAAAATATTTAAAAATTTTGCTCGATTAAAATTTGAAGCAACTCAGTACCAATTAAACATGTAAAATATGACCCAGTATAATAGGGAATGAAATTAACAATAAACTAACATTATTCACTCGAAGCATTGAGTTACAGTCGATATTTTGGCTTGTCCTTGATGCGCAGTGCAAAATCAGTCTTTATGTAACGTCTCATTACTCTTAATACTTGCCAACCATCAAGGTTACATTGTTTATTCACCAAAACATGAAATGTAAAATAAAAGCAGCTAGAATTAAATCACCTGCTGATAAACTTGAAAGCTCTCATAAACTTAAAAGCTGATAAACTAAAAAGCATTTTAGTCTCCTAGGATGAAGCATTTAGTCAAATTAAAAATTTAAATTCAGAAACAGTTTCCACACAAATTGACGTCGAGACGCTGAATCCCAGAAGTGAGCATTCATTTAGCCCACATCACTTAATCGTGTTGATAACCAGATATTAAGTCAATTCTTGTATCTTATTGTAGCGACAAGCATGAAAGGAGTGAAAATAAATCTTGCAAGCAAGTGGTCCTTACCCGAAACTTTTCCATCAAAACTTTAAATTCAGAAATGTTTTCACACAAATTGATATCAAGACGCTGAATCACTGAAGTAAGCATTCATTTAGCCCACAGCGCTAAACATGGTTGACCACCAGATATTTTGTCAATTCTTCTGTCTTGTGGTAACCACAAACAAAAATTCAGCAAAAATAAATATTGCAAACAAGTGATCCTTTCACGAAGCTTTTTTATCATGACGTCATATGTTTTAAATAAAGGTAAATCTTGGAAGCAAGCGACCCTTACCCGGAACTTTTCTATCATGACGTCAGCAGTAGAGGGTCGCCGGAACGGAACATTGGGCACGGACAAGAAGGAGATACCTTCGTCGTCCACATCACCGTGCCTGCAGCTGCCCTTACGACACGTGGCGGACCCTCTGCCGTTGTTGTTGTTGAGGCCGTCGACGCTGAAGTTGCTGGCAGAAATACCCGACTGCGGCCTGCTGCGAGACGACTCAGGCCGGCTGCCACAACTGGGATAACTGGTAGTGGAACTGCGAGGGTGAGAACCACTCGTAGGTCGAGAAGCGGGATTCATGGACGCTTCGAGAGCCTTTGAGATCATTTCTTGATCTGGTCTGAGGTCCTCTGGGTATTTGTAAGAGCGGTTCTCCGCACAGGGATGGTCTCCTTCGGCGATGGTAAGCCGCCGGCCTCTGCCTGACGGCAAGTTCTTGCCTTCGCTCAACTGCCGGAGAAAGGAAAAATGAACTGAGTAATTTGCTAGTAAAAAATAGGAATTTAAGAAACATGTCTAAGGCGTTCATGTAAATTAACGTTGATGAATAATACTATACGCGAGGTTTTGCCTCCGAAAACGTTAGGTTCAGTGCGTAGATATAATGAGGTCATTAGTAGGCCTATGTGGTTAACATTATCGCCCTCGTAAAATTTAGTAATATTATAAGCTAGCCTCGCAGTAAGTACGGAATTTTGATGACAGGAGAAACTTGACGTTCTTTTTGGATTTTAGCCTCCAGTTTGAATCACCGTGATTGTTTTTTAAATGTAAAAGAAAATGACACAACTTAGATGCACGACACTGAACACATATTTTAACTACGCACGTGAATACAGAGGTGACAATATTCACGCTCAAGTTTTAAGAAAAATTTTCTTGCTTTTATCTAACATCGAGTGTAAAAAATAAACGCTACGGTGAAACTTTGATGATCAAAGTTGATCTCAAATGAAAGCATTCAATCACAACGTCAGTGAAAGATTCTAAAATGATAATTTTCACAGAGGATTCAGCAGACTATAGCCGGGCCAATATTGAGTATGCCGGTCGGGTGCAAAATCCAGAGAAAGTGATTGTCTGAAATGAAGAAAAGCAAAAGAGAAACCTGGCTCAAAGTGCTTTCAGTCACTTCTAACACGTACAGTAGAGAGGGACAAAAGGATTTTCTAACTGAAAATTTTACGTTTATTAAAACTGTTGGTCAAACTGTTAGTTTGTAAAACTTTCAGCAATAAACTGTAGCATTCATTAGAAAAGTAAACTCACGAAACTCCAACAGAACATAGATCGTTAAGATCAAACCAACGATGTAAAATAAAGCATAAAATTTTCAAGTATACGGCTTCATTTGCAACGAAAAATATGGAAGATGATAGACGTTTCCAGCCTTCTAGCCCCAGGATTTCAAAATAGTAATAATAACTATGTAATAGGTCATTGTATGCAATAAATTCTCTAACGTTCCAGAGATATTAAGAGTAAATTTGTATGTAAATTGGGAAAAAATCATACTGTCGGTAACGAATGAGCAATCGTTGTATAAGGTCGCCTAAAACAAATCATTTGTAAGGTAGAGGTTCCAGAATCTTCCCGGAAGCAAATCATTCCACTTCATTCAAAAGGAATTTCATTCAGAAAAATTTCTTCCCAACTGAAAGTCCTACATAAATGTCCTGTGGTATCAATTGTACATAAAAAATAAGATATGTCACAATCACCAGTTTTTTCCAGATCAGGGGCCCCTCAGAAAATCAGTGTTCGTGCGCCTCGAAATAAGCTAAGTAAGTTTGAAAACAAGTCGATGATTACTTGCAGATAAAAACTGATATTGAAAAGTCCCCGGTACAAATGTTAGCGACAAAACCATTAGTTGAGATCCATGCATGACAAACATAAAAAATTTTAGGCTTCGAAATGCTAACTTGTTAATGAGAAACTGTGTCGGAAGTCGTTTGAAATTTGCAAGAGATTTACGCAAAGGAAATGAGCTTTGGACGAATATAATTTGGGCTGATGAAACGATTTGTAAAACTGAATAGTTTTGATGTGATGCTCCTTGTGCTGTTTGGAAGACGGAAAAGACAGCCTATGAGTCAAAAAATTCCCTTCCAACTACGAAGCACGCGGGTATTAGCACAATAGTTAGGGTCAAGACAGTGCATGGTCTACTTTCCACAATTGAATGAAAAATAGATGTTGCTAAATATCTTCATATTTCAGTAGAAAAGAATCTCAGTCTCAGTCAAATCATTCAACAATCGCCGATGGATGTTCCAACGGGACTTGCAAATTAAACTCGTGAAAGGCTAAAAAACACAATTAATATTCTCCAGTGTCCAAGTCAATCACCGGATCGCAACCCGAAAGAAAATCTTTGAAGAACACAAGAAAAGATCCAGTAGAGGAATTTGAAGAATGTTGCAGAGTTGAAAAAAATGTGCATTGAAGAATGGATCAATATTTTATCACCAGAAACTTACGATCACCTAATTTCATCAAATAGGAACGGTCTCCAAGCAATAATAAAAGTGAACGCTTTGCCAGCGAATTCCAAATATAGAATTGCTCCGAATAACAAAGGAGCACGTACCAAACACCTTTTATCATATACATATGAATCCGTACACTTAACATATCTTTTGTTTAATTTTACCTTTTTTAATTTTTGTTTTATTTCACCCATTTAGTTTAACCACCAAGAACTAAAATCAGTCAGAGTTTCATGTATTTTAGCCTACTAACGTTTCAATTAACTTAAAATCTCCCGTGTGCGAACACTTTTGTCCTCAGGGCGCCCGTAACATATGTTCCTTTAAATCGCGAACACTTTTGTCCTCAGGGCGCGCGTAACATATGGTCCTTTAAATCGCGAACACTTTTGTCCTCAGGGCGCGCGTAACATATGGTCATTCAAATCGATGTTGCAGTGTCGACGGTTCAGTGCCGTGTTACCCGGACACAAACCTGCTGCGTTTGTGTCAGAGTATCGATGAAAACAAATGGACTTAGCCAAAATATGGAGTAATTTATGAATTTAATTCATTGCGGTATGACCCATCGACGGGTCGTTTGAAAAATAGTAACAATATTTTTTAAATTAATGGTATTTAATGTACTCAGTTGATGTTTGGTACTTATGAAATTGGTAACAACTTTTGACTTTAAATTTGATTGAATATAGAAACTTCAGTTCAACCCATCGCAGTCAAAGTGTTAATTCATTTGTTAATGCAGAGCATTAACCACAGTACTTGTTCTAACAACATTCCCTTCGTTTTTCTGAGTGTAACATTATAACTACCGCAATTGATCGCAGACCCACGAACAAGTAACTAGAGAGGCTTTAGAAGTGCCGTTTGAAGCCACCAAGCACGAAAAAGGTTTGGTGAAGGATGAAATAATGGCAGTGAACGAAGAGGCCTTAGAATTTCGATTAGGACCCAGTTGAATTTATGGCTGCTCGGTAATATAGAAACGAGAGCTTCTGTGTTTTCATTACTGTCTCAACGACATTCACAAACATCAATTTAACAATAATAAAGCATGATAGCAAGAACACGGGAATTTAGATAAATGCTTAAAAATAAAAACACGATATCCGTTTCAAAAAGAACTCTTTTCGTTCTTCCTTTATTCCAAAATTCCAATTTTTGACTTGGCTTGCATCGATAGAGGGCCCAGGCAATCATCGATTGCTGGGGCCATCAATCGAAGGCTGCGTGAGCTCTGGCTCTGCTCGACTCGGCGATTATTTCATCACAGTAATAGCGGAAATTTTAAATTCTTTAGCCATTTTCCATTGATAACGCAGTTCGAATCCTGTATACGTCAGGCTGTGCTCCTTTTCTTTTTGCTACTGATGACGGTAGAAGAAATAACGTAGGTCAAACCAGTCTTCTTTTCATCGACCGTGTGGTAATGCTGACGTCATGGCAACGAACCAATAGCAGCACTCGTATTGTATCTGGCTACACTGCTAGCCCCAAATCTGGTACCGCTATTGGCCTAACGACACTTCGCAACGTTGACGTCATGGCAACGAACCAATTGCGAAGCTCGTATTGCAGCTGGCAACACTGCTAGCCCCAAATCTGGCACCGCTATTGGCCTAACGACATGTTACGATGGTGACGACACAAAGTTTGATTGAAATAAAGCCGTTTTATTGGCTAGCGGAACAAGAGGTGTATTTTCCCCCATAGAAATGCCTCTACCTTGTTTCCTCTACCGTTCTACTGATGGTGATAAATCATCTTTTTTGAACCATTCTAATGATTTCTTTATCACCAGCACATACATACATCGCTGCAAGTAGCAGCATATGCATACATCGCGCTTCAGCATACAAGAATAAAATCAATGTTTAACAAACAACATTATTATCTTTGTGGACAAAGTGCATTACTAGACTTCTGTGACAAATGTATCTGGTGAAATATAATTATGAAATAAACCATTGAAACTAATGAGTGTATTTAAGAATTTAAATAAACTTAGGAGAGTCAAACCTCTCGTAATGATTTGTTGGTAATTCCATGCACATGGATTGCATTGGTGGCAGTAATTGAAACTAATATCTCCTTGATTTTGAGAAAATGACCCTCATTTATTAGAAAGTTTTCAATGGCTCGCCTGACATACATACAGTCACAGTATTGGACGGCGGTTGTGCGCTTCTACGTTTGTCTTCGCCTCCGTCTATTTCGGTCTCGTAGGTCCAGGGGAGTTTTATTTGCATGTCCCTCACACCGGCTTACAATTGTTGTATTAATTGTCTCATATGACTCAATTATGTCTGTGTAAAATATTAAATATACACATCCTCTCCGGTACCTTATAATTCAATGGTGTGTAAAATATTAAATATACACATCCTCTCCGGTACCTTATAAGTCAATGGTGTGTAAAATATTAAATATACACATCCTCTCCGGTACCTTATAAGTCAATGGTGTGTAAAATATTAAATATACACATCCTCTCCTGTACCTTATAATTCAATGGTGTGTAAAATATTAAATATACACATCCTCTCCGGTACCTTATAAGTCAATGGTGTGTAAAATATTAAATATACACATCCTCTCCTGTACCTTATAAGTCAATGGTGTGTAAAATATTAAATATACACATCCTCTCCAGTACCTTATAATCCAATGGTATGTGTTGTTGGACACATGCCACTGATGAAATTTCCCTTTTGATTTCTTTCTTTAACATTTTGCTCGCACGTACCTTGTTAAAGCGCTTATCAATTATGCCGCTAAGTACGCTATAATTGACAGCTTCGAATTAGCTTCTTATCTTTTAATTCTGAACAGTGATTTTTTTGGCAGGCAAAAGGAGAGAAAGAAGAACACAACAAACAGGGAAATGTAAATGCAAACTTAACGCATGAATGTCGTAGCACAGAGTTATATTTCTATAGCACTCACTCAACTGAACAAGTTTCCTGTGCTGGGTTAAACTGAAGATCAATTTTCAATTCGAATTTGAAGTCCTTAAAAATAGCAAACATTAACTGGATCGTACCTTCATTTAGCTTAAATTGAGCATTTATAAAAATTTAGTTAAGGACTCCAGGTCGGTCGGCAGCATTCTGTAAATCCTCTCAGTGACCACCGGTGGGTCCCTTCGTGGAAAACGTTATCATTCTTGTTATATAAGAAAGTTTTAGCCTCCCTTTACCACAACAAAGATGTTTAAAGAGAGGAAGGATGAAGGCACCATTTAGTATGGAGTTGAGGGAACGCGGAATCTATGCACAAGGTGCATAGAAACAGTCAGGTAAGAAAGAAGTTCATGAATTAAGAAAAAGTTGAAGAAGAAAGTGGTAGGTGTTGAAAAACAGGACAGCAGTGAACCGAAAAAAGGTGGTCCATAACAATACAAAAACCTATTTTATTTTAACAAAAAGAAGGCCTACATAATCTTTCGCTCGAGACGTCACATAATCCCCCTGGGAGCGCTAATTCCCACAGATACAATAGTTGTACCTCCTGAGGGGTCGCAGGAAATGTGTTAAACAGAGCAACTGCGCCACACGCACAAGCGAACGCTCTGAGAGATCTTCAGTCGATGTAGCGTGGACGATTCTAAGAAGAGAATGAGTGCGTGAATTGCTGATGCAGACGATAATCAAGACAGGACTCAATAACGTCCTGTTGCCTCGCATTCTTTTTTTTTCAAGTCCATGTTCACTTTCGCACGATATGCAAACCACCGGCACTCTGTTGAAAATCTTGAGACATCGAAACGTTGCCTTTTATGAATTGATAGATTTCGAATTTTAAAAATTGAGTGTTTCAGGAAAAATGATAAGTGATTATCTTCGTATTTTAACACGTGAAGAACTCGAACATCCGGCTCTCAGTAACAACATAGCATAAAATCCAAAAGTATAATTTCGGTACTGATTATGGGCAAAATTTACCCTTCTAGGAAGCAGTATTGTGGATACGATGCGGGGTGATTTCCAGAAAACCATTTCCTTAAGAATTAATTGAATAATATCCAGGACAAACGAAGCAGTTATCTTAATGGTTTATCAAAACGAAACTAATAACGACACAAGGAACGTCTTTAGATACACAATTGAATTACACTTTGAATGAAATTTCATTTCAAGAGGTTTATGAAAATCTTTTCGCTTTGGTCGCGACCACGGTAGAGGAAACAAGGTAGGGTCATTTCTACGTGAGAAAACACACCTCCTCTTGTTCGGCTAGTGGGCCGCTAGCCAATAGAACGGCTTTATTTCAAACAAACTTTATGACGTCACCAAAACCCCATGTCGTTGGGCCAATAGTGGAGCCATATTTGGGGGTAGCAGTGCTACCAGATGCAATATTAGCGCTGCTATGGTTCGTCGCCGTGACGTCAGCAAAACCCCAGTGTGAACGAAAAAAACTGGTTTGAATCTACCTTGTTTCCTTTACCGTGGTTGCGGCCCTATGTCGATGTACTTCTGAAGTCTCTTTGCGAAGTTAGGCGCAGTCATCTGAATCTTGTCCCGTTGAACATTGATTTCGTGAGTTATGGCTGCCTCCAAATCTTCGATACTTGACCTGGAAACTTACTGCACAGGATCCCGAGAGCACGTCCAAAGGCATACAAAGTTGCATTGGTAAAACTGAAGTTTAATATTCTACTCAAATTGGAAGTCAATTGTAGGTAGTAATTTTGTAAGTAACAACCATCAACTGGATCGTGCTTTCATTTATCTTGAATTAAGTATTTATGAAAATCGAGTTTGTGACAACTGGTCGGTCAGCAACATTATGAAAACCCCTTCCGTGGCCACCGGTGGCGCACGTTGCGGTCAAAGTGGTAATTGAAGCGTATAACGCGAGGATTACGATCGGTGAATAATACGACGATTTGTGGATGGAGTAAATTCTCAAACATTTTGCAACAATGGCTCAGTAACGTGTTGAACGTTCACTCGTTAAAACTGGGTGGAACTTGGAGTGCAAACACCGAGTCTTATAGCAATTTCAAAAAAATTCATTGAAAACACATTAATTTCAATAGGATTTCTCTAAAGATCAAAAATTCACATAACACTCAATAAATTATTAACAAATTATTAACAGTTAAATAAGAACACATTAATTTCAATTGGATTTCTCTAACGATCAAAAATTCACATAAACACTCAACAAATTATTAACAGTTAAAACACTCCCTTGGAGTTCACGAGCGCGATCAGCTGCAGTGGTGCTTACAGAGGAAATATTAAATCACTTCAAAACTAGGTCAGATTGATCACAGTAGGTCAGAGGTTAACATTGCACGATTTAACCTTATAAGTAACACCAGGTCGCAATGACAGTTACCTCCGGTCATGACGATACCCGTTTCCGACACCTGGGTAAAGTGGGGAATTGTGGCTGAGTTCTCCCTTTTCCCAACTGGGAAAAATCACCAGGCGGCACTGCCGGGATTCGAGATGCCGACACCTTCCCGTGAAGGGCGCGTTCTTAACCACTCGGCCACGGTGACCACGGTGAATGAGGTCTTGACCATCAAGATCTCTTTCAACGCCACCACAGCTCCGACATCCGCCATGAGTCCCTGCTGTTGTTCCAAACCCAAAGTCAACGACACGCCTTCCTCACCATCAGTGCTCAAGAATGAAATTCCTTAGATGCACATTTGCGGGCCAAAATCAGTCACCGTAGCTCTTTTTTCTTCGGAAATATAAAACTCCACACACCCAGATATTCCATTGCATAGACAGTTACCTTCACAGAATGCAGCGCTCGCTGGTGTAATTTCTCGTAAGGCTTAAGCCTTACTAGAATCGAAAATTTTATCCAATAACGTTCAGGGCAAATGGAAGTAAACTTATAGAGAGTAAAAGATTAACCTTAAATTGAGAGACGATGCTTTAGAATTATCATTGCTTTATACTTCAAAAATTTCATTCATGGGAAATTTAGTAGAGCAATTTTTTTATTCGACGTCGAACATAATTAACCACTGGAAGTCCGTATATAAATTATAAACCAATGAAATCTTCAAAAGGAATTTTCTTAGCAACGTAAGGCAGTGACCTCAGAGACTTACGCAATAAAATTACTATAATACATCATTAAAAATCTCACTCCATTATTGAGCATATTTAACCTAACGCTACCCGAGCTGTCAACATGCTTGTGAGTAACCCCAAAAATAATGCGTTCTTTCATCACAAACATCGTTCCCAATGCACCACTATCACCACAAGCAATATCACTGTTATCAAAAAAGTATAGGTTTCATGAAATCATCAATATCAAAAGCGCTCCCACTACCAGTGTAACCACCATCATCACAACAGTATGCTCATCACCACCACCAAACCATCACCATCACCACAGTATGCTCACCACCACTTCCAAACCACCCTACTCCCTTGCACATCACCATACCACCATACCATCCCACCACCACCATCATCTCACCACCACTGCACCACCCCATCCTACACCACACTACCACACCCCCACCACCGTCACTCCACCCCCACCACCATCATACCACCCCCTGCCACACCACCACTCCACACAGAGCATCATATCGATCGCGGCCTCCTCCACCACAAGCGCGGCTCCTGCAGATGTCTTCCTTCTAAAGACCTGTTTACGTCCCATCCCTTGTGTGCCTGTGTGTCGTCTACACTTGTGTGTGTGTCGTCTACACTCGTGTGTGTGTGTGTCGTCTATACTCGTGTGTGTGTGTGTCGTCTACACTCGTGTGTGTGTGTCGTCTACACTCGTGTGTGTGTGTGTCACTTCTTTGACAACATCACCTAACGTACCGCAATACCGTCACTTCTGACTCAAATGTTCTTGTAACTAACTTGTAATCCAATCTAATCGAAGAAACTGTAGAATCCAAAGAAAAATTCGAAAAGTCATATTTAATAACTCAATTAAATGATATTGCCAACGACTTATGGCTTTACTCTCACTCTCAAAGAAGCTAACTATAAAATATGTAATTTTTTCCACCTAATTTGAAATCAACCTAGTCGATGCAATATTACTTATAAGTTGGCATTAGCAAGTTGGTATTTCAATTTAAAGTTAATTTGTTCCAATAAAACTACATGGCAACATTCTAGATGTGCTCGTAAACAATAAAGACCTGTCTTGAGTGGTAATTAAAGGCCTGTCTTGAGTGGTAACAATAAAGACCTGTCTTGAGTGGTAATTAAAGGCCTGTCTTGAGTGGTAACAATAAAGACCTGTCTTGAGTGGTAATTAAAGGCCTGTCTTGAGTGGTAATAAAGACCTGTCTTGAGTGGTAATAAAGACCTGTCTTGAGTGGTAACAATAAAGACCTGTCTTGAGTGGTAATTAAATTCTCAATTTTCACTTCCATTAGAGAAATGCAGACCCTAGGAGAGGAACTGCCAGCATTTAATGAAGGACGCATTATTGGGTTTCATCAAAGGGGAGAATCAACCCACGACATTTGTACAGTACCCATTACAAATGTGTAAATATCAGAGCGATACAGAGAACAATAGCACGCTGAAAACCAAATGTCAAACCTAGTTCATCTCGTGGAAATAGTGGTAAGCCTAACGTTCTGGATGACAGAAATAGACGCTCTTTGAAGGGATCGATGAAGAAAAATCGACGTTCGCCAACACAACTGACGACTAACGACGGTCCAAAAGTAATTTCTCGAAAGATTGTGAGTCGTTCATTAAATAATATTTATTAAATCAAATGCAAATCCGTCAGGAAGAAATTAGTCTCCGAAGCAAATCGGAACAACGTTAGTAACTTGCTCGAGAACACCGAGATCGGACTGTTGAGGATTGGAAGCATTGGGGTCTGTTGAGTTCACAATCACCCTCTCTTTTAGAACGAAGGGCGTGTTAGGGAACAGCGAAAGCCACATGAAGCTATGGATTCATTTTATATCGTACCAACTGTTCATGCATCTGGAGGCAGCGTAATACTTTGGGGCTGTTTTTTCCAAGGATGGAGATGGATCTACTACTCTCTGCAATAATAAATTGAACTCCGAGACTATTTGCAGACACTGACGGCAACGGGATCTTTAAAGAGGACAGTGCTCGCAATCACAGGGCTAGAAACGTTCAAGATTGGACTATTACGACTGAGGGAACATTTGAGGCATGGAGTGGCCACTACAATCTCCTGATTTGAACCCCATTACAAATTTATGGGGAGAGCCTGGCGAGAACTTGCGGGACTCATCGCCCCTTCCTTCAACATTGACCGGCTTAGGAGAGCAAGTTGCTTCATATATGGGCAAAAAAATGAGGTACAGACGTTCCAGAATATTGTAGAATCAACTTCAGGCGGAATGATCGCTGGAATTCGAGGTAAATGTGATCCACTTGCTTAATGATGAATTTCTGAGCCACGCGACTTTTTTAGCCATTTATTGTAGACCCGAACTCTTTCTTATGTCCGTCCTTCGTATCTATTACGACTGTTTTTAAAAACGTCAAGAATGCCATGCGAATCCACAAAAAATTCTAACATACAGAGATCTAAAAATTGCGTGCGGGTCTTTAACTGTGTTTTCCATGTGTATCAATATCTTCTTCTTCTTTAGTGTGAACAAATGGTGGTGATTACCTTTCTTATCGTGCCAATTCACTTCCAATATCGCTAATCTGTACAATTCACTCTTATCCATGCTGGCACATTCAACTCGTATCCATGCCGGCACATTCAACTCGTATCCATGCAGGCATATTCAACTCGTATCCATGCCGGCACATTCAACTCGTATCCATGCCGGCTCATTCAACTCGTATCCACACTGGCACATTCAACTCGTATCCACACTGGCACATTCAAATCGAATCAATGGCTGCACATTCAACTGGAATCCATGGATGCACATTTAACTCAATCCATTGTCTGCACATTTTAAGTCTCCATGTGTGTACATTCGACTCGTATCTATGGCTGCTCATTCAACTCGTATCCACGTCTGCGTGTGATAACCTTGTTCATTTTCACGTATTCTACTTCAGTTTGAGATTCAGTTCGTCCAACAGAAAGTTCGTCTCACAAGGTCCCTGTTCGCCCCACGCCAAGATATACCATTTAATATCTCAGCCTGAATTTACTACGCTCTGTTTTTTACGTTATTATTATTGCAAGAATACTCACATGATAAGACGCAGAAAAAAACATGCTAAGGCAGGTTCCATGTAGAGTTATTCAAATTTTCAGTAATCAAAATTTAAAAATGGAGGTTAAATTCTAAATGTAACCCAAAAGAACGCTTGACATTCCAAATGATATTCTGTAAAAAACGGGCTGTGAGCTTCAAAATGCGGAGCCCTCGAGTCAGTTTCTCGAGTTTATCGCGAAAAATGACCTCGGAGACCACGAAACGTAAGCTTCTATTGGCCAAATTCAAGGCAGAAATTATAGGTCAATTTTTTAGAAACGTCCTGACTCATAACTCGGCTCGCTGAAATGACCTCCCTTGCGGCATTCAACACTTCACTCCATCTTTTCAGGCAGCCGGACAGGTGTAACTGAGAGGTCACTTGAGCACAGTTGCCAGGTGTCGAGTTAAACGGTGCTATGAAAATTGATAAGCGATGAAAGCGCTTTTGCACGCTGAGCAAAACGTGCAAAATACCTTGCATTTCAGGGTGCATGGTGTACATTTCAGATTGGGGCCTGCTTGGCAAGCACAAGTTTTTAACTTGAAGACATGTACTTACGTAGCCAATAACATACAGCAGTGGAAAAAATTATTCAGTTTCAAATTAATTGTATCAGTTTTAAGTTCAGTTAATTGGTTTTAAGGATCTGAAAAATTAGTAAGTGGAAGAGTAACTTTTTTACGAAGAATGACACCCTATGAACAGGCAAACCCTCTTTTTAGTGGAAATTACCTGTTAATCATTCTACTTTAAGTTCCTGTTCTTCTACTATAAGGCACAAACATGGCGCAAGGACATTAAAGTCTCAAACGAAATCCATGACAACTTTTTACTGACAAACTTCATGCACAAGATGCGCTGTCTCCAGACTGATGGACGTGCATGTCTTTCTAGCGGTAGTGAGGGAACGAACAGCCAAATTACGATAACTGTTTTTTCGCGAGTAAAATAGAAAATCGTTCATTGGTAATTTGCATAATTCTTCTAGTACAGGGGGGCGCATAAGTAACGCACCCTTTTGAAGGTAAATTTTAAAGATTTATTACCGCAATATACACTGGGTATCTGTAGACAGGATACGACATGTAAATAAACTTTAAGAGTTCCTCTATCGTTTGCAATTAACCCTATCGTTATGCCTTTCATAGTTTATTTATCATTAATTTTTAAAAGGGTGCGTTACTTATGCGCCACCCTGTAGTTCTCATGCTGCATTTCAGTGCAAAAGATATAACGCACGTTAAAATTGCTCGGCATTTACGTCATCTCCCGTAAAAATCGTACAAGTCAACGTCAGCCAGCAAAACTTACGGTGGTATTTTGCAGTGCTAGCAATCATTCATTCATTAAATTATGTTTCACAAACTATCTGAATGCGTGTTTTTTATTTTTAAAATCCCTCCATGTTTGTGTTAGGATAACATTTGAATGCATTTCAGTCATCATAAATAAATTTCAGTTCAAATCATAAATTTTTAGCCATCATCAATAATTTTCAGTTCAAAAACATAAACTTTCAGTCATTTTGCAGGCTTCAGGTATTCACTTGACAGGACGGAAGTTGGGACGGACAGACCGAACAAGCAACCAACTCGGAAGCATTATGCACAATTCATTGATTCTTAACCTGGATTCGGCATGGTACAGCTTGTGCACTAATACAGAACATAGTTATAAAGAGGGTGGGCCAGAAGTAACTGACCCTTTCAATTTGCTAATAGAAGGAAAACTTTGTTTAATTTGAAAGAATAACATTTGTATGGTTTATTTCGGTATCTTATTTACTCAGCTAGCGAATTAAAAGGGGCAGTTACTTCTGGCCCACCCTGTATACATGTTTCGAACTTGCAGAAAAAAAAAGCCCATTCTATTTTTCCAACTCCGAAGGGTTCGATGAATGCAAGTACGGAACTTGTGGGGTTCAGTACTTCCAACAAGGTTAAGAGCCACTGATGTAAATGGAGGGATATCAACGTGTCTCAGAAACAATGGGTGCGATGCACAACAGAATCACAATCAGAGTGAAGTAAAATCGTTCTGAGCAAATTAGTTCAGCCCCGCAGAGCGCGGCATCAACAAGCGTTCAGGACTGCACTGTTGTCAAGGACGTGATAGCGTTAGGCACGTGTGTTGTAGTTTGTGAATTTTTCAACACTTTGACAGCAACGGGTTAAACTGATATTCACTATTCAAAACAAATTTAAAGTCAATTGTAGTGGTCAATTTTGAAAATAGCACACATGAAATGGATCATTCCTTCATTTATCTTTTATTAGGTATTTAAGAAGACTGTGACTACTGGTCGGTGAGCAGCATTGTGAAAATCCCCTCAGTGTACCACCGGTGGCGCACGTTGCGGTCAAAATTTTAAGTTCCGTTTTCAAGTTTCCGTTGTTTGTTGTGGTGGGTATGTGCCTGGGTATGTGCCGCTTATATTTGTATTCATGTGTTTGTTCATTTTCATAGAATTTGAGTTTTGATGAAATGTTGCCAGTATTCAATTCCCTACTACAATACACGTTTTGTATTGAACGAAATGTTGCCAGTATTCAATTCCCTACTACAATACACGTTTTGTATTGTTCTTCCTTCTTTTACTACCACATTTCGATGTACACAAATGAACGAGAATACAAACCAGTACATCGGATGAAATTCAGTCAGGCTTGCATTGATTTTATGCCTCAGAAGTAACCGATTCTTCGGTTGAAAATCGGAACCGTTTCTTCGATAGTCACAACCGCAGCATGAACTTCACGGCCATGAGAACTTTCTGATGTTTTGCGTGTCTAGTCTCATTTTGTTGACTTGAGACAGAATTATAGCCTACAAAATTGCATTGATGACTTCTTTTTGCGTAAAGTTGTTTCACAAAACTCAAGTTGGGTGGCAGAATAGATATCCGTAACAGCTGTGGCCTTTAGCGGCCCATAGACGATCAATTTAATTCTCAATATCATTAACTCAATATATTGATGCGATTTTTTGTTGCCCACAAAGTCAAATAATTGACGGTCGTCAATCAAGCCCACAGACGATCAATTTAATTGTCAATATTCATCATTGTCAATTATATTGACAATAAAATTGATTGTCTATGGGCCGCTTGGCGCTCGTGCCTCAATTGTGTAGCCGCACATCACAATTATATGACAAAAATGTTTGCTCTTCTCGAAATATGCGCATGTAAGTACGGTATACATTTTACGTTAATCAAAAGAAATGGTGCGCACGCTAAAAAATGTAGCAATCCACTGCAAGTTTAAATGTCATTTTCTATTCATTTAATGCCATTATTCGTGAATAATATTCATTCCAACATTTTTACGAGGATAATTCGTAAATAAATTCATTCGATCGTGTTTATACAAATTTATAAATAGATTCATCGTTCAAATATCATAATAATTCATAAATAATTAATTCGTTCACATTTCATATCAATTCATAAATAAACTAATTCGTTCTTCTTTCAAAAAGAATCATAAATAAATGCATTCACACATATTAAATACTAAATCTTAAATAATGAAAACAAGAACAATCACGTTAATTACCATTTGGCAATTTGCTTATGTATTTTCATTTATATCTCCAGTCTGCACCATTCCCAATAATTCAAAAGATACGAAAAACTTGGTTTTCGCTAAGTTTTGTTTACAAGCTGAAAAGTATTGCAGCAATGAAAATTGAATTTTTTTGTTCAAAAAAATTTAACTTATTGCGAGGCAAAAGATGTAGCAAATATGCTCAAAAACTTCTTGGCTAAAATAAATAATAAAAGACAGGTTTTGCTTGGTTGGTTGGTGCGTCTCTCCGTCACGCTCATAAAGATGCATAATGACCGTATCTGTGATTCGAATTTCAACAGTTCACAAGTACAAGAATATTTCAATCGCAGGTGCGATTTGGATGGATTTACTTGTTTGTCATCCACATCTGGAGAATTTACACCAGAAAAAATCAAATCTTATCATTTCTGTCGAGCCGTGAACACCAACTAGCAATAAATTGTCTCTAATAAGCAGCAAGTTGCTACTTTTCGGCTGAAAGGTGCCATCAGTTGGCAATTAGACGGTGGTAGGCAACAGTCTACGGTCAACATTTAGAAAGGAAGGTGTATAACAACAAGCAAATAGCATTTACCATGAATAATTTGTCGATTCCCTACCAATAAGCAGCAATAGCTACACTCAGCAGGTAGCTACAAGGAGCACAGATTTCTGCCATTTAATAACTCAAACCAAGTTTTGTTTTGCGTCTGCTTGTCATTTTCAAATTTGTAATTGTGCCCTCGAATGGTCGGTTTTTCTTCATATTCGTTCTAATGAATTAGCATGAACAATCAATTATCAGGTTTCATGTAGGGTTCCGATGTTAGTTCCAAGTATAACTAGCGTCCTCTTATGAAAATGCTGGGAAATAATCACCAAAAGGCACGAATGTTGTTGAAAAAATGCTTTTTTCAGTGCTACTTGGATGGATCCTAATTCAACACGTTAAATTAAAAAATATCTACAGATAAATGTTGCCGATTTTAACTTTATACAAGAATGCCCATAAAGTGGTTTTTTCTAAGAAAGCTGAAGCATATTCTTGTTTTCTCTGAAAAACTCAAACTCTAAAGCATTTTTCAACATTCATCCCTCAATCAACATTCATCCATCAATCTAATTTTACGAGCCTAAACTTTAAATTTCCTTCACCTGCGCCCAATAACCGACTTCTAAATCTGTCACCATAATTCAGAAAATCCCATCGATAAGTTTACGAGCCTAAACTCCACATTTCCTTTACCTGCGGCCAATAAAAACTTCTGAATCTGTGGCCATAATTGAGAAAATAAGTGTCTGAGGGCATAAAAATGCATATTTTACAAGCAGCGTCCTCACAGCATCACACGACTCACAGGCGTCAATATCACCCGCAGGACTGTGTGTGTGAAATGAGGCTAATGTCAACCCAGCACAATGTCAACCCAGCACAATGTCGACCCAGCACAATGTCGACCCAGCACAATGTCGACCCAGCACAATGTCGACCCAGCACAATGTCGACCCAGCACAATGTCGACCCAACACAATGTCGACCCAGCATAATGTCGACCCAGCACAGTGTCGATCCAGCACAACGTCAACCCAGCACAATGTCGACCCAGCACTATGTCAACCCAGCACAATGTCGACCCAGCACAATGTCGATCCAGCACAACGTCAACCCAGCACATTGTCGACCCAGCACCATGTCAACCCAGCACAGTGTCGGCCCAGCACAATGTCGACCCAGCACAATGTCGACCCAGTACAATGGGTGTGACGGTCCTTGTGCCTGACCAGCCGTGAGTAAACTCAGCCATTGCGTACGTTGGTGAGTTCTGGGATATTTTGTTGATTATTTTAGTATTTCGATGATTGCTGGAATGTGTTGTTGACTGCTGGAATATGTAGTTGACTACTGGAATATGTTGTTGACTGCTGGATTATGCTTTTGATAATTGGAATATGTTGTTGACTGCTGGAATATGTGGTCGACTTCTGGAATTTGATGTTGATAATTGGAATATGTTGTTGATTGCTGGAATATGTTGTTGACTGCTGGAATATGTGGTCGACTGCTGGAATTTGATGTTGATAATTGGAATATGTTGTTGATTGCTGGAATATGTTGTTGACTGCTGGATTATGCTGTTGATAATTGGAATATGTTGTTGACTGCTGGAATATGTGGTCGACTTCTGGAATTTGATGTTGATAATTGGAATATGTTGTTGATTGCTGGAATATGTTTTTGACTGCTGGAATACGTGGTCGACTGCTGGAATTTGATGTTGATAATTGGAATATGTTGTTGACTGCTGGAATTTGATGTTGATAATTGGAATATGTTGTTGATTGCTGGAATATGTTGTTGACTGCTGGAATATGTGGTTGACTGCTGGAATTTGATGTTGATAATTGGAATATGTTGTTGATTGCTAAAATATGTTGTTGACTGCTGGAATACATTGTTGACTGCTGGAATATGCTGTTGACTGTTGGAATATGTTGTTGACAGCTAGAATTTGTTATTGAAAATTGAAATATGTAGTTCATTGCCGGGAAATGTTGTTGATTGCTGGGATATGTGGATCAATACTGGAATATGTTGCTGAATGCTGGAATGTATTTTTGAACGCTGTGATATGTTGCTATTAGAACATGTCGTTTTTCATTATAGAATGTGTGGCATTATAGAATAGTGGAATATTCTACTGAATGCTAACATTTGTCGTAAAATCTTCAAATTCGTTTTTGAATGGTAAAATATATTACAAATATTTATAATATGCTCTGAAATCCTGGAAAAAGTTTTAGCAGAATGGAATACGTTGTTGAACGCCGTTAAACGTTATTGATGGCTGAAATACGCTCTCGAATTCATGTATGTGCTGTAGAATGATAAAACATTTTGTTAAATTTGTGTACTGGATCTGGTGTTTCATTTCAAGCAAATGTTGATGAATTGTGGTCTACATATATGGTTGAAAGCTGGATAATGTTTTTGACTGTTGTGGTCAACCCATTTGGCACAATTCGGAATTAAGTCGAGAAAATGGTTCCATGGTTAAAAAATGGACAATGTATTTGATTGGTGGATGGGTATCAACATGTCAACACATTTGGCACAATTCGGAGTGAAGTAAAGAAAATGGTTCCATGGTTAAAAAAGGGACAATGTACTTGATTGGTGCATGAGTGTCAAGACATTTGGCACATTCGGAGTGAAGTCAAGAAAATGGTTCCAAAACTTCGAACTTTAGCTACAAAATGCCTCTTCAACTGACTGAACTCAGTTCCCGTGCACAAAGAAGATTGTGAGAACAATCAATCAAGGCCTACAAATGTTTTAATGGCGCGAGCGACGTCGGTCCATAATGGCTTTTAGACACTGACAACAGTGTCCTAACCAGATATAACCGCCGAAAATTAACAAGAAAAAAATTAATGTCTGGAGAGTCTGGATCCAGCTACCGGCATACAATGAATACGATCATAAATTATTTTCAGCATTATTGGGTTGGAACTTCCATAGTACATAAGAGTACGATGGTTGACGCGAAGTGCGGAGATTCGAACGAAGACATTTATAAGTATAATTTGTTAAGTGTTATCCGAAACCATGTTTGTTTAAGCCTTTTATTCACGATACCACTGGTAATGCCTCATCCGATAGTGAAATTTATCGTGTTCTAATAGAACGCATGTCTTGTAATACAAATCTGAAACTGCGAAAAAAGATGAATCATATGATCACACTTCTGTGAAACGGCTGCTCGTTGAAACATTGTTTTAAATTCATTTTTAGGGCAATATGATTTTAAAAAAATTAACTGAACGAAATTCGCTCGAAAGTAGATTTAAAATCTCGACCACACACTGTACTAGCATTGCATTCACACGAGTCTATCACTCCGTGTTTGCGCAGTGTAGAATGCGCATTCCACGTCTTTGTAATCAGCAATCGCTGTTTGTATTGGTAGATCCAACATCGAAATGTGGGACCAGACTTTCGTATGGGCAGGAATAGGGTTACACAGCTATGTACTAATACACAATATAGGTGTGTTAGTTAATTAAAGTAAAGCATTAAAGGAATGCAAAATTCATAATATACGTGTATTAAACTTGCATTCTAAATCTATTAGCAGTATTCTATAACAATATCAGTACTAATTATTAGTACTTTACGTCGAGTCGTGTTCCGTGACTACCCTGAGCCAGATTTTATGACATTTACTGTATATTTTTATTAGCGCTGCAACCAAAGTATTAACCGTACATCAAATTTCGAATTTTCCACAAGCACAGTCTGGTTTTCAGTCATCAACGAGCGTACAATGCCTCATAAATCACAGAAACACACATCGTTTACAGCAAGAAAACATTCGGTCCTTCTGGAGGCAGAAAAAACAGTGCAAGGCAAACTGTGCGAGTCCATGCAACACAGAGCGTCCTAAAAATAACAAGACGTACATTTTAGAGAAGAAAAAGGCATTCGAAGGGATAGTCATAAGAAAGCAGTGAGAATATACGTATTTCTGTCGGTGCAAAAACCCTCTCTACCATCATCACGCAACCGCCATCGCCCCTCAAGTATGCATCATGTATCGGCTTGAACGAAAGCTCATGCATTATTTTAGCGAGACAAAGGGCGAGGTCTGCATTAGTCGATGTCGAACAAACGTCCCTGAGGCCAAGGAACAATTCCTTCATGTCGGTGGCAGACAGACGGACGTTTTTATCATCGAGCAGTAATGACGGTTTTCGTTATTCAAAACATAGAAAGAAAAATGAAAGAGCAAGATAAGCTACTTTAATCATTAATGGTATGAATTCAAATAAAACCAAATTTCAAACGTTTCGGCCACAGATGATTAAATTATTAAATTAGCATATCTTGCTCTTTCATTTTTATTACGGTTGCAACAGCTCCCTGATGACTTTTATGGTTACAGAGAAGAAACAAATAGCTCAGAAAAGTTATAAAAATATCCAGAATGTATGTTCAAGATGATACATACCTTGAGTTCCAGGATCATGAAACGTCTCTGGATTTTTGAGTCGTGAGTTCAAGTTATACTACGTACAAACGTCGGAGTTATCCATTCAAACCTGAACTCTGGAGAGTCTGAAAATAGCAGTGCCAGAGTCGGATGTGCAACGTATAGCAGACCAAAGAATCAGAAAATATTGTAGGCAATGAGAGAAACTTCACCAAATTATTAAGCTACCTTGGAGTCAACAGCCCATGGTGTTGGTTTCGCGCCTGTACGAGGAAGTGCCATCAAGATGCTGAACTTCAGAAATAAATTTCCATCAAATGTTCTTCCTACATTCCGCGCTCACGTTTTCTTCGAAAACCAGTCAGCAACGCTAAAAAACTGTTTAAGTTTTTGTTCACGTGTTTTCTTATTAAATGCAGGAGAAACATTAAAAAAAAGATTTATTTCTAATTAGAAAAAATAACATACTTTCAATGAGCGACGACCCGTGAAGCAGTCAAATCATTCAACTTAAATTCGTTTTAAAATCGTGAATCAGAAAGTGATTACTACGTGCATCTGTACGTGCTACTTGTAAGAAGTCACTTTGTTGACGAGACAAATTTATCCAAGTGAGTGTGAAATGTCGATGCATAAATTATCTAAACTTATCTCTACAGTAGTTTCGCTCTACTCAAGAGACTTGTTCAGCAACTCAAAGCTACATTAGTTTCGCTCTACTCAAGAGACTTGTCCGGTTTATTTTGAGTCTCGTACGAGTATAAGCGTTGCCGGATACAGTAACGATCGCAGCTTACCTAAAGTGATCTCACTCGCATCACTTCGTTACTGGATAAAACATCTCCAAACACCTAATTACCAAGGTATCCGCAAACTGATGGCTTCGATTAGGGTTGTATTTCATTTATTTATTCGATGAGGGCTTTAGGCACACGAGTGATCATTAAAAAAACTGAATGAAAATGAATTACAATTAGATACTAGCATTATAGTTCATTCCTCTGTACGTCACAAATAGTCAAATGAATGACATGGTGCAATAACTGGAATGTATTAATTAACAATGTAAGCGTTATGAACATTTCACGAGGTGAAAAAATGCATCAGTTTCGGTGACTAACATCGGTGAGAATAAGTTATTCAATCAGCTCAGTGGCATAAAAACAATACATCTATTACATAATGTGTCATGAATTCTACTAATTCTAAATGTCACAGTGTACGAACACACGTAAGTGCAGTGCGTAAATTCGTGATGTGATATACCACCTTACGAACACGATCGACAATTTCGCCAATCTCATTTCCTTGGTCGTCAGTAATAGTGACTCTCTTGAATTTGTAGGAGTACATCGAGTTGATGGGCTGGAGTCTAACTCTACTGGAATCGCTGTGGCGTCGTCGAAGAGTGTGGTCAAAAGGAGATACATCAGTGTGCTGAAGCCGCGAAAATATTTCATTTGTCTCCACAGAAGGCAAGCTGGCGGTGTAGGAAACGACGCAAGGCAAAGATTGAGTTTCCGGGGAACCGACTGTTTTAAAATGACCGAGGTGTATGGATTTCAAAACATGACGAAATGGAGATCGAGGCCTTTGGCCACTGGAAGCGGATTCCAGAACACCTTGAGGACTTCCGACAAGACGGAGATCTTTCATCGTACTTAGACTCAAATTTGAACCTTGTTTGATCGTGCTGCTAGAAGAAGGATTTCCGATTTCACGAGTTCGTGAATTCAAGGTATGTTGTTTTTTGAAATGTGATATAAATGCATTATCTTCTCGTTTTGACAGATTTTTACGAAGCTTTTTGCCAGAAAAATTTGACAATTCAACTGCTGAAGTAGGGGTCACTTCACTTATTCGAGGTAAGGAGCGGGTTTTCTTCACAAGGGGAGGTCGAGATTTTTTCAATTTCGAACATGGTAAATTTCGTGCATTTTTACCTTGGTCTAACCGGTACAGCTGATCCAAGCTAGTGCCCGGTTTGGAAGTGTCGACGCGGTCATTGAGCGAGATTACGTTTGTTACATTCCCTTTGAATAAAGAAGAAACATCCCCCCGAACCGCACTT
>JACJUY010005369.1:50596-60914 GCA_014220935.1 Platorchestia sp. MABIK | reverse complement strand
AAGGCCAGACACATCAGGATATTGACCAAACTTCGGCTGAAACTCACTGCTGTTGTTGCTGTTGGTGTTAGTGTTAGTACTGCGTCGTTTGTTAGGCGCCATCTTGAAGATGAGGGTTGGAGTTCGGTTCCTTGTATAGATGAGGGTTGAGCACTTGTACACTTTTGATGGAGTATTATAGAGTATGGAGTATCACTCCTTTCTCAAAATAACAGGTTGCAGCTTCATGTCGTCTTTTTTTCGAATTCATCAGTGACTATTGTTATTTTTCTCATGTAACCCCTGCAGAGTTCGTCAGTGATATCTAGAACATTTTACTGAGATCATCGGGTGCATATAATTTCAACGCATGCGACACAATGAACCAACTCATATATATATTTTTATATATATACATTTATACACACATATATACCTATATATACATATATATACATATATATATCAGTCGTGCAAATTTACCTGTAATAAAATCAGATCATGATGCACTAAATTACGATTATTAGCTGCACTGACTTGAGCTTTAAGTTTGCAGTGAAAATAAAAAAAAACGCACTGACATACTACTGGTGCTAAATTTAGAGAAACACCTGATAGGTTCCACGATAACGAAGACGCACCTGCTTCCTGTGTGCGCTCTCCTCCTCGAGCTGCCGCTTGAGATCCTGAAGCTCCTCCTCGCAGCCAATCACGCTGATGCGGGCAGCCCGCTTCGCCTGCACACCACGGGAGAGGAAACAAGGTACAGTCATTTCAATGGGGGAAAATACATCTACTTTTGTTCGGCTAGCCAATAGAACGGCTGTATTTCAAACAAACTTCATGACGTCACCACTGCGACATGGAGTTAGGCCAATAGTGGTGCCAGATTTGGGGCTAGCATTGCTGCCCGATGCAATCTATACGCTGCTATTCGTCCGTTGCCATGACGTCAGCATTGCCACACGGTCAATGAAAAAAAGACAGGTTTGACCCTTCCTCGTTTCTTCTACCGTGTTGCACATACGAGGTGGCAATGAAGGAGGTCGACACTAACAGTCTATACAAATAAGCCAAAACATTAACGCTTATCAGTACAGCGTGATATCTATAATACAGAGAGAAAGAAGGGTTAGTGCTTGTGCAGCCTTTGAATCATTTGTCCTCGGTGCTTTTTTTGACGTATTTAATTTAAAAAATACTGTTCATGTGGAGTAAATGTAGTAGCAGTATGATATGCTGCAACTATTCACAATGACTTTAACAGGTACAGGTTATCCTGTAACCAGAGGCAAATACTTGAATTCAAGAATAGTTATTAATTTCTTCAACTTTTGAAGTTGGCAGTAATGTTGGTTGCTGTTAATTTTCAAAGAATCACGAAAAATATTGCTTGCGATTTGCACGCAATATTATACAAGGTAAAGATGCCAACAAAAATTGAAAGGTTTTACTAACTCCAACTCTAGAAATTTCCCGTACAACAAACAAACGGTAGGCATTAAAAAAAACATAGCGGCAATTCAATTAAAAAAGGAAAAAATTACCTCAACATTAAGGTGAAATGTCCCGCCATTTAATAGAAAAAGTACAGCGCTCGCGTTGTGAAACGTAAAGTCAAACAATAGGCATTAAGAAACAAAAACGGTAATTTGATAGGACAAAATCCCCTGAACATTTAACCCTTTGTCTACCAAAGCTCAAACAGTCTAGGGAAAAGCTTTCAGGAATAAATGTTGTCAGTACCCTGAAATATCAGTGAAATTGCCCTAGCGTGGGTTTTTTCTGCGTATGCAGGTGCTTACTTTTTTAAAATAAAAAATCATGCCCTTTAAAAATGTATGCATAGCAAGACAAAATTTGCTTGCTAAAATTTGCAAGCTAAAAAAATTTGAGAAAAAATATCAATTAACTTGTTCAAGTTAAATAAATAAGGTATTCAATGCCCAGCACAGATCATGAAGCTTAAACTGAGCGGAAATCAATAGCAATTTGCATGTGCAAGGCTTCTGGATTCTCTAAAAACACAGTTGCAGGAATGCTATTAATTGCCCTAATGTTGTTATTTAGCTTAAAATATTTCCCTACTTGTTAAATTACCTTGAAATGTTGTCAATTTCTCTAAACTGGAAGCACTAGCCATCTTGGCACTGGAATAGCCGTCAGGAGACAAAGAGTTAAGTGAAATGTCCAGCCATTTGATAAAAAAGAAACGTACAATACTCGCGTTGCGAAACGTACCGTCAAACAACGGGCATCGAGAAATAAAAATGGCAATTCGATAAAAAGGAAAAATCCCCTGAACAATTAGGTGAAATGTCCAGCCACTTGATAAAAAAAGAAACGTACTCACAACGCTCGCCTAACACCCAGACGCTCGCGTTACACCCACCTCTCTCTCGGAAGTCTGCTGCTGCGCCACGGTGGGCAGCCCTCGCTCCTGCCTCAGCGCATCGTTCTCGTCCTGCAGCGCGGCCAGGCTGGTGCGGGCGATGCTCAGGTCTTCCTTCATGAGGGCGTTGGTGGTGGTCAGGCTCTCGAGACGCGCTTGCAGGTTACTCACTGTAGCGCTGGAGACCGAGTTCAAATGTACCATGACTATGTTGAACTTATTTATATTCTAAGTATTATTGGGCTGCATACTTCTTCAGGCTGGCAAGACTTCGTCGCAGTGTGCAAAATTTCCTGTGTCTGAGATTGTTAAAGATTTGATTACTTTGATGAAACGGTAATGTGTTGCTTACAATCACGCTTAAATGCAAGGTAGTAAGCTAAGGCTTTTCAGTTGGCGGTGTCGAAGGTGAAAAATGATTTCTCACGAGATCTTAATGCACGTAATTCCAAAAATAGAGCCATTGTACATAATATTTTCATTGGTGTCGTCTCTGAAATTAGCTGCGTACTCAAAATTTTAGTCCTTTCTTTTCCCATAAACGAAACTGAAATCATTTGTAAAATGTATGGTTTCTTATTTATTGATGATTTTAATTCAACTTATGTGAAAACTTTGTGCAAAAACTATTCAATTTAAGAAGCAATATCTAGTCCTTTACGTTCGTGTTTTACACCTAAAATGAGAAATCTCGAAAAAATAAGTAAGGAGAGTATAACTCAGTCCAACGAGAAGTACTAGTCAAACAATCTCAGCGAAAATTTAAGGGCTTTTTCAGAATCGCTCCAGGCGGTGATCGCCAGCTCTAGTACTTTTACTTTTCGTAAACTTGGCATGTTATAAAGCTTGAATTTCCGGCATGTAATAGTTTTTCAAAATTTCACACCTTTCCTCCTCTTACAAATAAACCCTTAATCGTGAGAGAACTTCATTTACTTGAGGTGTCGGTTGAGTTCTTCGATGTAATTTTTCTGGTCCAGGACCGTGGTGAGGTTGTGCTGCTCGGTGGAGGTGGGGGGGAGCGACGAGGGCGCTGGAGGCACCTCGGAGCCTGGGGAGCAGATGGGGCCGCGGCGCAGGTACAGGGAGAAGTCGATCACGCCCATCTGGCTGTCCAGGTCCTCCTCCTGACCACAGCCAGTTCACGAACCAAATGAGCCAAAGTATAACGTCCACTTCACGGACGAAATGAGACAAAGGATAACTTCCATTTCACGGACGAAATAAGTTGAAGTATGACTTACATTTCAGTGGCAAAATGATCCAACATATTCCTTCCATTTCAGGGACAAAAAGAGCCAAAGTATACCTTCCATTTCAGAGACAAAAAGAGCCAAAGTATACCTTCCATTTCAGGGACAAAAAGAGCCAAAGTATACCTTCCATTTCAGGGACAAAAAGAGCCAAAGTATACCTTCCATTTCAGAGACGAAAAGAGCCAAAGTACAACGTAACTAGCAAGGTTTAAGTTCAAGCTCTTCAACTGCTTAATGAATTGGTGCATGCATTTTTAACGTTTTACTAGTTTGCGTGCATGTAGGGTAGCAGGAACGAGCCTTGGAGCTCATTTGAGGGCTGCTACTCGAGTCAGAGCCGTCAGCCACTATTGCGTACCGGCATCCAATGGGTAGAAGAGAAAAATAGTTATACTCCCATTCACAGCTGCCTCTCGTCACCCTCGAATGTTTGGACTGTCAATTTTCTAATTGAAAAAGGAATTCGCACTTATTCCAGTTATTCAAGAATGAGTTTTTAAGAGAAGCAAACAAACTTAGATTATGTTAGACTTCAAATTAGTTTGAGCCTCCCTAACCACAATGTAGGTGTCCGTAAGAGGGAGGAAGTTATCATTATTATGGAATTAAGGGATAGAAGAATTTGCGTACAAGGACGTGTGTCCTCACGCCCTGCACTTAGAAACAGCAACGTTGCAAAATATCATGATGTACCATAAAATTTGAAGAAGAAAGTAACTGACTGAAAAAGAGCAGCAGCGAATCGCAAACAAACCAAAAAATCTGCTATTACAAAAAAATAGGGAGATCTACCTGACACTTAACCCGGGACCTCACATCTGCTCTTGAGAGCCCTAATTTCCATTGATGCACTAGTTGTGTCCTCTTTAGAGATCAGTAAATTGAAGCAACACTTTGTCTTTATAGCCGACCAATGTCGTACATAACTGAGGTGATTAGGAAATGCTTTTCAACCTGATATAAATAAGTAGGAACTTCAAAAGATTAATAACAAATTAGGATAACTTGAGTTAATGAGAGTAGATTAGAAAAGTTGGTTTATGCCTCCCTAACCGCAATACAGGAGTTCTAAAGAGGAAGAATGAACTTTTGGAAACCCGAAATCTGCGCAAAAGCTGTGTTCCTACTCGAGATCCCTTGCGCTTAGAAAATGAGAGTTAGATTTATGAGAAATGCTAGAATCATGAATTACGGAATTATGTGGATGAGCCAAATCATTCGAATAGAATCCAATCGCCGAGAAACCAAAGAAGAGCGAGGGAGTCGGAAGAGAGAAATGGAATTAGTTGACGAGACCACAGCCAGAATGATAAAAAAAAACCGTTTGTATTTATATAAATGATTTACAGTATTAGTAATTAAACCTCAACATGGAGTATGGTTAACTTTTTCATTTCAGAGCATGAAACATAACGCTAACGATGCTAATTCCAGCAGGGATGAATTTTTGAATGGGGAATAAAGGCCAGTCTACTCTGTAAATGCAGACCCCAAATTATCTCTTTACCTTAGCTGCTTGCAGAAGGAGCCAAGGTTCTTTTCCTCCTTAAGGTTACAAGACAAGCCGTCTCACCTTCACACACCCAGGAGTTACAACACCGTCTCACCTTCACACAGAGGTTGCAGTCAACCACATTGAGACCGACGAGCAGCCCCATGATAACGACGGCCTCGTCAGCCAGCATGAGGGAGCCAGGCTCGTAGAACTCGACGAGGAGGTCATCGCGGCGCTCCAGCAGCAGGCGGAAGTAGTCGGCGAGCTTCTTCTGCATGAGGGCGAGCCTCAGCCACGCCCGGGCCCTGCCCAGCGCCGTGCTGGTGGCAGGGTGAAAGTAAGGAGGGTGGTAGGAGTGGCCGGTAGGAACTGAGGTGCTGTCAAACCACACCATGCAGAAGCAAGGTAAGGTTGAAATAGGAGAAAAGTGACAAGAGAGATCAGATTACATTAGTTTGAGCCTTTTTAACAGTAACAAAAGCATTCCAAAAAGAGGAAGAAGGAGAGCACCATTTAGTAAGGAGTTTAAGGAATACGGAATCTATACACAAATTGCATAGAAACAGTAAGTTGAGAAAGAAGTTTATGAAACAAAATAAAAGTTGGCGAAGAAAGTGGTGGCTACTAAAAAAAAAAGAATAGCGATCCGAAAAAAGATGGTTCGCAACAAAAGAAAAAACCTACTGTATTTAAACAAAAGGAAGAGCTATCTAACCTTCAGCTCGGGACTTCACATTTTTCCCCTTTGAGGGTTAATGCACATAGATACCATAGTTGCATTCCCCTGAGAGGTACGAGAGGAAGATGCAGAAAAGAACGAAAAAAAATACTGGTAACAGTTTAACCAAGTAATCAACATAACATAAGTGGTAAAACTTCTACAACGGGCATCACATCATATTTATTTTAACTACCAACACCAAAAACTAGTGACGTTTATGTACATTTCAAAATGCCTTTTTTTCTTAGCAGCACAACACGATCTCTTGGTGCGCAATTCAAGCCCTTGTTTATCTCATGAGTTTCAAACTCACTACACCCCAAGCCTTCACTAAATCCTTACTGGTGCCCCCACCAAACCTATTACCGGCGTCTTCACTACGCAGCCCTTACTGGCGCCTCCACCAAGCCGATCACCGGCGCCTTCACTACACAGCCCTTACTAGCGCCTCAATCAAGCCGATTACCGGCACCTTCACTACGCAGCCCTTACTGGCGCCTCCACCAAGCCGATCACCGGCGCCTTCACTACACACCTCTTACTAGCGCCTCCATCAAGCCGATCACCGGCGCCTTCACTACACACCTCTTATTAGCGCTTCCATCAAGCCGATCACCGGCGCCTTCACTACACACCCCTTACTGGCGCCTCCATCAAGCCGATTACCGGCGCCTTCACTACGCAGCCCTTACTGGCGCCTCCATCAAGCCGATTACCGGCGTCTCCACTACGCAGCCCTTACTGGCGCCTCCAGCAAACATTCACTGGTGACACCAGGCCAAACTCAGCCCCAACAAGACAACACTCGAGACTCACTTGACTGTGGGCAGGTCCCTGACGCTGGCGGTGATGTCCTGCGCCTCGACGCTCCAGCGTTCGACCAACTGGAACAGGTCCCACAGCTCCTTCTTGGGGCCCAGCAGACCCTGCTCGCAAACGCAGCGGTCATTTTATGGGACGACTTGTGGGGAGCGAACGGCTATTGTGACATCATTACAGATGGAGCTCAGCGCTTGCAGCCACAGCACAGCTGCATCGGAGTAACTAACCAGAAGTGCTGTAGCATACATGTAACCCTACATGCCTACAGCCAACTAGCCATTAACCATGCTGAACATTAATTACCACAAACTGTTCGACCAAGCCGACGGTATATTACAGTAATGACTTAGTTATATTAAAATTAGTATAGATGTCGGCCAACTCCTGGGCAAAGCCAAGTAATTCAAAGGAGATACGCTCAGAACAAACCTCTAATACTGAGAAGCCCACTCGCACATCCACCCATACCTACTACGAAGTCCCTTCTCGCTTAGTCGCACATTGGAAATTTGTATTTTGATGCTTCAATTTGATCGATTAAAGATAGGTTTTGAAATGGGCTGTAAGCTTCTGGCGTTAGTGGAATAAGGTTTGCTTACGCTGCCTTGTCACAGCAAGGAATTAATAACTATTCGTTAGTTTTAGCGTCCCTTACCACAAAAAAGACGTTCAAAGGGAGGAAGGATGAAGGGCATTATTTAGTTTGGAGTTTAGGGAACTCGAAATCTCTGCACAAGGTGCGTTCCTCTACAGGATCCCGTGCGCATAAATATAAAGTTAAGAAGGAAGGTTAGGAAACAAGATAAAAGCTGAAGAAGAAAGTTAGAGGTGCTAAAAAAACAGGATAGCAGTGAACCGAAAAAACATGATCCTTGACATAACACAAAATACTTTATATCAACAAAAGAAGGCCTACCTCATTCTCAGCTGAGGACCTCACATATTCCCGCTGGGAGTGCTAGTTCCCATAGATTCGTTATTATTATATAGTACGTTTGACCACTCCCATAGATACAATAGTTGCATTTCCCTGAAGAGCAAGTGGAAAGTGGGAAGGAGCTATGTTAGAAGACACGCTTGAACCTCCTTATTTGAGTGGAAAAACTAACCTCTGAAGCGGCGCTTGCCAGCGCACGTCAATCCTGTAAGAAGTCTCGCACTCAAGACGCGGATTTAAAAACACCAGAAGCCCCCTACAATGTGAGGGCAAGAAGGCTTACGCCACATGATACACCCTGACCTGCACATCAGTAAAGGCTCATCGTCTTGGTTTCGAAGCAACATGGTAAAACCTCTCCAAATAAGCACGGTACTCACCCTCTTGGGTTTGAGCCCGTGTCTGAGAACATGTTCGAGCACAATGAAGAAGTGCTGCAGAGGCACGGAGTCTGAGTCCAGTTGCCGTCCGCTCTTCAGAGACGACTCGATCAGCTCCTTGACCACTAACTTGCAGATGTTGACCAGGTTGCTGCGCTCGATGCTCACAGGGTCACGCTCTGCAACAACACGTAACTTCATCAAGCGAGCAGACACTCATTGGCCTCGTTTACCCCCGGGGTGTAATTGACTACGCCCGGGGTGTAAATTAATGGTGAAGTCTCAGTAGTACCAGGGTGTAATTTCAGAATTGGCCAACAAACATCAATAGACGTAGTTGACTGAATTAGGTTATCATGCTGCAAAGAGTTGGAGCTTAGTAGTATCATTATTTAAACAGCTCAGGAAAAAAACTGTGCACTTAGCTCAAAGATCTCATTGCGTTTGAGCCACTGTAGAGGAAACAAGGCAGGTTCAAACCAGTCTTTTTTTCGTTGACGACGTGGTTTTTGCTGACGTCACGGCAACGAACCAATGGCAGCGCTCATATTGCATCTGGTAGCACTGCTACCCACAAATCTGGCTCCACTATTGGCCTAACGACCACGGTAGAGAAAACAAGGTAGGTTCAAACAGTCTTTTTTTTCGTCGACGGTGTGGTTTTGCTGACGTCATGGCAACAAACTAATTACAGCGCTCATATTTCATCAGGTAGCACTGCTACTCCCAAATCTGGCTCCACTATTGGTCCAACGACATGGCGGTTTGGTGACGTCATAAAGTTTGTTAGGAATGAAATCTTTCTATTGGCTAGCCGAACAAGAGGAGGTGTATTTTCTCCCATAGAAATGACCCTACCTTGTTTCCTCTACCGTGGTTTGAGCATAGCAAAGCAATATTTGTACCTTCCTGCTCCAAAATCCTGATTGTTGCGTATCCAAGCTACGCTAGCGTCGCAATACCATATGACTGCAATGCAGTTATTTTAGCCAAAAAGGTATCAACCAATTTGAAATACTGATGCAAGAAAAAAAAGAGTTAAATTTCGATAATTTTTGCTTTTATGCCTTCAAAATAAAGCATGAAAAGAGGATAGAATAATATTGTATTACTAGCGTACATGACGCGTCAGAAATGACGGGATTCATTTTCTCAACAATCCTCCAGATGTGGATGACAAATAAATGTACCCATCCTAATAGTTCCTGCGATTAAAATATTCTTGTACTTGTGCATAGGTGAAACTCGTATCACAAATACGGTCATGAAGCATCTTTACGAGCGTGAACCAATTTGATGTGTTCAATGAGGTTCCCATTGTAATAACTAGAGCTGTGAAAATATGCTCTAATCATATTTTTACAGCCCTAAAAATCACATACATGCGTATGTTTTTGACTTACTCATGTATTTACACATTGTATTAAATCACGTGATTTATTACAAATCACATACACGCGTATGTGAGTGATTGTTAGGGCTGTGAAAATATGATCACAGCATATTGTCATACGCCTAGTAATAAAGAGAAATTACGCACAAAAACATATAAATTCATGGAGAAACCTGGGTTTTATTGCAAAGTATTGATTGATAGTAATGAATACTTTGAATTTGAGGATACATTTTACGCGCACACCCTGGACATCGAGACACGGTATTGCAGGCTAGAATGTAAAGCGCAATAGATATCAGCTGCTGTATGAAGAGGAACAATCAGATTGATTGATTTTAAGTTAGTTTTAGCCTCCCTTACCACAACAAATATGTTCCAAGAGAGGAAGGATAAAGGCACCATTTCGAATAGGAATAATAAGATATATACAACGATTTTGGCAGGAATCTCGCATTTCTATTCAACGATAAACGAGATCAGTTACGACATCAAGTGAGTGAGCTGGAACGGTACGTACTATTACACGAAACCATCATAAATCTAAATAAAATCCGCACTTCAATAACGGTGTGAGTACATGAATAAAACGGAACATGACGAAAAATTGCATCAAATTTGGATCCATACACCATTGTACGAAAAGAGGTAATCAAAAACCATTTGAATATAATCTCATGTAAAACTGAAGTCAGAGACGAAAACAGTGATAAAATAAAATTAAACTTATTTCAACATAAATAGAAAGCTTACATATGAATTTGAGTATTTAATTTTTTTGGAAATAATAGCCGCTAAATTCTAAGAGTTGAAAAGTTCAACAAGCCGAAAAGTTCAACAAGCCGAAAAGTTCAACAAGCCGAAAAGTTCAACAAGCCGAAAAGTTCAACAAGCCGAAAAGTTCAACAAGCCGAAAAGTTCAACAAGCCGAAAAGTTCAACAA